>JAZHYW010066812.1:0-16880 GCA_037355805.1 Ixodes ricinus
CACAAAAATACAGAGACAAAGCAGAAGAGGTGTACACACTACAAGCGCTGTTTGCCCTTGTGTCAGAATTATAACGAAGGACATCTTACGCATGCAGATAAAGAACTGAGGACAACTTCATATTTGATGAAAGCGTACAACCGAAATATCAATTGCTGAGCCTTCGTCGCAGAACGGTTGCACAGTGGCGGTATTCGAGTTGGTTAAGTTGAGTTTTATTAACCAGTCAAACAGTAAGTTAAATATACGCAAATAAAACACACGCACGCTCCCCCCCTCCCCCCTGGACTAAATAAACATGTTCCGCCCCCCCGGGTAAGGAATCCCGGCGCCGCCCCTGGCTAGAAGAGGACGTATTAGTCTCAGCGCTCGGTACAGCCTCCTGATGACCCCCAAGCTCAACGGCAGTGTCAGTTTCCAAACAATAAACAAAGACCTTTTTGTCGACATAAAGCTTGACATAAAGCTTATAACGCAAACTAAAGGCAACATTGAGATACGAACCCTTCGCAAACTCGATTAGTTTACGCCGTGCGTGACGGGTTGCCGGTGAAAAGTCCTTGTTGACAAACACAAAGCTATTTTTTAGTACTGATTTTGAATTCAAAATATTATCTCGCGCCTTCAGGTTTGCAAATTTGGCAATTAGCGGATGACAACGGCTAGCAGAGGAGGCACCTACCTATTCTGTGCGCCTGTGCGCCTGAGCAATACATTCTGCGTCAATCTGCAAGTTCATTGCTCGAGACAACACCGCTCTTATCTTCTCTTCTGACTGAGCGCATATTTCACGATAGGAATCTTCAATTCTACTTTAGATTTAGTTATCTTTCCTGTTTTTTTCTTCTAATTCATTAAGGCCTGAGCGCAGAAGAGCATTTTCTTTCCTAGCTTCATTGGCAATGCGCTGCATGACTTGAAGTTTGCTCTGCCATTCATCAAGCTTCATTGCTTTTGTTTCTACATTGACGAGTCTTTTATTCACGTCAGCTAGTTTATTTTCCATCTACTGCTGGCTTTTCCTTACTTTCTCAATGGAGCTGATTAAGCTGACCTGACCTGCCTCAAACTTGAGAGTTTGGTCATTAACATTCTGAAGTAGTTGTAGCATTTCGTCCATCTGCTTACTTTGTTTGTCCTTACTCGGGTTGTCAGTCACGGAAGCCGTGTGACAACGTTACTAGAACCACTCAGTTGGGAAACTGCCATAGTGCCTGCTCTGAAAAAGTGGCACCGTATCCCAGTACCGAGCTAATAGCGATGGCAACACTGAAATTTTTCCCGCAGTGGCCACTCCGTGAACTGCACGGCTGCACTTACTGGTTCCGTCGAGTCGCAGTAGCCGCAGAATCGCAGAATCTTGCAGTAGCCATATAAAGCAACTTTCATGTTTCAGCTTGTCACTAAAGGGTGGCGCTGTTACTGTATTTAGCTCGGTCTCGGTGGACGCCAGCGGCCCAGGTTTCAAGGGTGAGTATCTCAACTGAGTGTTTTAGTAATGTTGCCGTGTGAGGACCAGGGTTAAGCTCGACATCTCAGCTCAGAAATAGCACCAAAGCACACAATGCATCCAAGCAATCAACTATACAACAATGCAGCCCTTCTGGGTTGGGCAGCACCAAAGGCAACAATAATCAGATTTCACTTTTGAAAAATTTTGTCGGTTACCCACTTGCAGCAAAAACACCATAGGGTTAGATTGTGACCACATTCTCTCGAAGCTGCCTCGCCCAACGGCGATGTCAGTGCCAAGGAGAGGGGCGGGTCGTGAAGGTTCTGACGATATCGATGGCGATGAGATGGCACAAAGTCCAGGAGGAATTAATGCAGAAAAGTTCAGGTAAACTGAATAACGTTCCCTGAACGGGTCACTAATCACAAACGAAGTGGGTTGTCGAGGCAGGCATCCTGACAAGCTGGTCCGGCCGAAGAAGTCCGCCGGCAGCACATACAAATCTGCAGCAGAAACACCACAAGGTTAGATTGTGACCGCATTCTCTCGAAGCTGCCTCGCCCAATGGCGATGTCAGTGCCAAGGAGAGGGGCGGGTCGTGAAGGTTCTGACGATATCGATGGCGATGAGATGGCACACCGTCCAGGAGGAATTAACGCAGAAAAGTTCAGGTAAACTGAATAACGTTCCCTGAACGGGTCACTAATCACAAACGAAGTGGGTTGTCGGGCAGGCATCCTGGCAAGCTGGTCCGGCCGAAGTCCGCTGGCAGCACAAATCAGCAGAAACACCACAAGGTTGATTGTGACCGCATTCTCTCGAAGCTGCCCGCCCAATGGCGATGTCGCCAAGGAGGGGCGGTTGTAAGGTTCTGACGATATCGATGGCGATGAGATGACATACCGTCCGGAGGAATTAACTCGAAAAGTTCAGGTAAACTGAATAACGTTCCCTGAACGGGTCACTAATCACAAACGAAGTGGGTTGTCGAGGCAGGCATCCTGGCAAGCTGGTCCGGCCGAAGAAGTCCGCCGGCAGCACATACAAATCTGCAGCAGAAACACCACAAGGTTAGATTGTGACCGCATTCTCTCGAAGGTGCCTCGCCCACTCTGAAGCAAATGCACATTTTGTCATAATTTCGAGTCACAATTCTTAAAACAAAAGAGCAATTGTAAATTTTTTAAACTGAAATAATCATGATTACATCCTGAACAATACGTAACTGAAATGAATTTTTCCAGCATGGAAGCCATTCCTATGCAGTTCTGGGATCAGTTAAATGATGTTGCCTCACCAAAAGGGTTTATTGCATGTTCTGCTTACGATTTCTCAGAGGAGGTGCTTCTGGATAGAGCATGTGATCCTCCAAAATGTCTCAAGTAATTTATGACATTTAATATGAGGAAAGTGACCCAGTATGAACATGTAACATATCAGCCTAACATAAACCTTACACCCCTTGAAGAGGTCATGAATAGGCTCCTGCTGCACACTGGCCAAGGAATCTCATGACAGATAGGAGAATTGAGCTTGTAAGCGAGAAATTACTTCAACTTGGGTATTCTAATCATGAAAACATAATAAGAGATACCATAGTACCATGGTTCAAAAGCTTGCATTATCCCTATGATATAATTTAACTATAATTTTGGTTATTCTGCAGGCATCTTGAGGGAGAGTGGGTTGTACACAGACTTGGAGGTGCTCATGAACCCCAAGCCCTTTGTTTTTTATGGGGACCCCACCTACTCTCACCGAGAGCTGCTGCAATGCCCCTTTGGGGTGCAAGCCTCACCAAGGGGCAGGCTAGATTCAATTACCAGATGAGCAGAGTTTGCCAATCATTTGATTGGGGCTTTGGGATAGTGGCCACTAAATTCACATTTCTTGATGTAAAAAAAAAGAATCAATTTGTTTCTTTAGCAGTTGCCCATCATGTGCAAGCTGGGCGTAATCCTGATGAACTAGCTGCCACACCTGTTTGTACGAGAGTCAAACTTCAATGTTCTTTTCTGTTGCTCCTCCAACACTGGAGGAGTACTTGACTGTGTAACATATTTTGTACTGTCTTTTGAATACTCTAAGGCAATACTTAATTTCAACATGATTTATTTAGACGCTCTGACAAAGTACTATATATTTTCCAAACTGACTTTCCAGTAACCTTGGATGACCTGACAAGCTGCTGTAGTTCTTTCTATGGCAGTGAAACTTGCACATATGATTTTTGTTTCACTTCTTCTATAGCACAGCAGGAGTCCTGTGTAATGTCTTTTGACATATTCAGTTTTATTATTTGGAAAATGAGTCTTTTTGAACAGGATTTATTTCAATATTTTCTGCTATTGACATTGTACGTAATTTTCAAATTGATTTTCCAATACACTGAGCTTTATCCTGGCAAACTGCCATGCTTCTTTGTATATGGCAGTGAAACTTCCAGATGATCTAATTTTGGTGCTGCTTACCGTTGGCAGGTAGGAAGATTATTCAAACTAAGAATATCAGAATCTTGGTTTAGCATGGGCAGCCCAGGCGTGTGACTAGGAAGTGCAGTGCTTCTCCAGAATAGGAAAAGCCATGGTGGTTCTATGCCCTGATATTTGAAGAACTGTTTTGAACCAAACACGGAATGCCGTGCGAAATGTATGTCTTGTTTGTCAGCAACATACTGCAGCATTTTTTACGTTGGTTGGTTATAGGTTGTGATGGAATTGCAAATCGCAGGTAAAAAAGTGATTGGGCATAAAGCTTTAAGTTTAAGTACTTTGATGGCCCTACAAGCATTGTCAGTCTAAATGTGGTAACTGCTGCAGGATGCAAGTCCCCGCATTAGTAGCAGTGCTGCATTTTTCTTGATTTCCCACAACAGATATATAGAATGTCCATAGCAGTTCAAACCACTTGTGGCTGCCAGAAATATCCATGCAACTGATTGACTTTTATTATGTTGGAAGTACTTGCTGTGCCTTTCATGATGGCTAGGAGTTTCGCGAATTGAACTGTCCTTGTGGCATGTGCATGTGTAAGGGCAAATATTTTTTGTCATGTTTATATGCATACTCGTATGTATGTTTTCCTGAATGCTGTGCAATATTTGGTTTACATTATTACCTTGTGTTGAGAAACAAGCTCACATTTGTTTTACTCATTGAATGAGTCAAAGGGCCTAGAATGCAAGAGCAAACACTGTTGAGACAGAGTGTATTTACAATTGCAAGGAAGAAACTCTATGACTAGATATTTTTCTTTTATGTTTGCAATTCCTATGTTTTTCAGTTTTGCTGGGTTAAAAATATTCCTACATAAAAAAGAGTACTATACAGATCCTCAGACAGATTGCTTTGATCAATTGGTGGTTGTCGCAACATAAATGCAACAGTGTTCTTCAATAAACCTGTGTTCAAAACATGTTTCCTTTCTAACTCACTCTTTTCATTTCTGTTTATCTATAGATGTGACTGAGAATATGTTATATACATGCCATAAATTTTGCCAGGCATATTTGTGTAAACCTGTTTGTCAAGTGCCACAGAGGGCATTTACGTCAGAAGTAAGCTTGAGCATGAGAACTTTAAAAGATGGCAGCAATAAGGGTAATTGTTGTCTTTTTAAATAGACTGCCACAAGAAGCACACACAGTAACCCCACATCCAGAGCCCTTTGGGGCCATACAAAATGAGGGTGACGAGAAATAGAACACACAAGTACACAAGTATGATAAAGCATGTTTGACTGTGCTCATGAGAGGCACGTGCAATGTGTGTATATACTAAGGTACCTGTTTAGTACACCACATAGAAAAGAGCATACTAGGTCTTTAGCTTTGCATGGACAAACTACTGTTTTCTCCTGAGAAGATGGCTTTTCCTTTTGTGCATTGGGGTGAAACCGTTGAGTAAAGTTCTCTTCAAGCAATATAATAAATAGCTTTTCTGAAGCCATGAGTTTCAGGAATCAGGCGACATATTTCAATGTTTCTTTCCTTATCTCATTCGTCACATCACACTATTAGAGAAAAGCTATCTTTTCAATGTGACCACAGCATGCTAACAAGTTGTATGCAGCTGTGTGACAAATCCAGATGAGTGGGCATGGGGTTCTTTGTGGCATCTACGGCTTTTTTTAGACTTTATTTCAGGCTTATGCCAAGAATGTGATTAAGTGTCCTACCAATACTGGATGAGGCAACAAATTCACCCATAATGAAACATAGTGAAACCCCACTTGAAATCCGGTAAGAAATGGATCCGTTATCACAATATTTTAGACTCTATTTCAATTAAAAATGTCCCAGGCTACAGCATATTCTTTATGCAGTTAGGTTCTTTACCCCTAGTTTGCTCATGCGCTATGAACTACTCTTCAAAATATTGAACTAAGACACATTTTATTTTACAAGTATTTCAAGCACTTTGAAAATATTTGAACACCTAGCTGTAATAAAGAACGCCATACTTGAGCTTGGTGAAATAGAGTGCTTCAAATTTGTGGGAACTGAAACTAACTACTATGAGCGCCTGTCATGGAGACGAGAAGGAGCCTGATCTCGAAGCTCGACAAATAACAGGTAATCATAATCGTCCTGGTAACTCTTGTTCAACATGTGATGAAAATCAAGCAATATGCCTCTAAGCTTTCCAGGGGAGTTTGTGTTTTTTTGCACGAGTAATTTGGCTCTGGGTTGTTGCTGACATGAGATTGTAACAAGTATCATTGCATGTTGCACTGCTATCAGGATGCTTAAACAGAAAGTTTGGGCACAAAGGAGCTGTTGATGGTTAAACTATTGCACTATGTACTTTTTTTTTTAGTGAGCCAAAAACATTTTGACGTTTCCTTAGTGGTGCAGTTATCAAAACAATGGTAGCAACACAAAACAATGGTAGCAACACACTTTCTAAATTTATGCTCTTTATCAAAAATATCTAGGCTAACATTCCCTCAAATCTGTTCTAAATGATTGTATGTCAATTAAGATGTGTCATGGGTGCTGTGTGATATAAATCGGAAGGATAAAACAAAATAAAGTCTGCTAGACCTGCAAGGAACGCACAAGTAGACATGACTTAGTAGTGCTGGTGAATCAATTATAAAATTAACAATTTTATACGGAAACATCAATCCACAGATTGTTGTCCAGTTGTGCAATGTGTCCAATCTCATGAGATCACAAATCCTTTCGTAACTTTAGAAATAATTCGGGTGAAAATAACGATCAAACAATAAACAAATGACAGCCCTGAGAGTAGGGGAAATGAGGGAGGACATGACACAGAAGTCTCAATTTAAACTTCTGTGTCGTTTTCCTTTGTTTCCTCTAGTCCCGGGGTTTTAGTCTACTAAGGACGCTTGATGTGCGTGAACTGTAGCATGTACATGCTCAAGTTTTGAGCTGCATGTAACACCATGTTGGCAGTGGCTTTTTCTGTCCATTGTATAAAATAGGTTACATATACTACTGTGGCATAATAGTTTTTTTCAATTTTGAAATTATTGTGATTTTTTATAACTCAATTTAATCACAGCAAAACTGTATTTGTTGCATTTCTCGCGTAAGTATTTTTGTGCAGACTGACTATTAGGGGCCCAGATATACACTTGAACAAAGAGGCTCTCATGCCATACCACTCTAATGAAATTAGATTACGTACAAGCTCATTTGAGACAAGAATAATATGTTCTGGCTTTTATTGCATGTCAAATAGAGATAGTATTGTTCCACCACGTGCAAGCATGATATAAAGGAAGGCTATACAATTCTATCCTTAGATATGTTGAGGGAATGTGTACGGCATGCAGCTGTTAGAGTATTGGTAACAGCCTGATTCTCTATTTGTTCCACATGCTGGCATAGCAGCATCATGTCACTATTTTTGGGGTTTTGCACCTGCTCTGTCTTGTAAGTCACGTGGCTCTTTCATTTGATTTCGGAAACCATATGCGATGTTCCATTTATTAGTAGTGTGCTTTGAAAAAAGCAATATGTTATTCTGAAGCCAGCAAGGGCAGCCAATGGGACCATGCATGAACTAGGGGAGCTACGAACACCTGCTCGATCCCATCAATGAACACCAGCTCTGTCAGAAGTGATACCACTATTGTTGCCTTTGCCTAATCATAGCGAGGCATAATTGATCACGTAAGAGACATACCTGCGCTCAGATCCTCTCACAGGCAGTAGAGTGCTGCGTAAATAAGCTGACAAAGCATTCAACTCTTTTTGACCATATTTTGATGCGCAATTTTCTCCTCCTTCACCAAGTATATGTTCAACCATGTTTGTACATCAGCAAGAATGGCCAGCACCGCTTCTTGCAAAGCTGCTTGCTGTTCACCAATGTAATTTAAGAGGCTTTTGCAGTGCACCGTGTAGTTAGGGTGACCTGATGACCTGCTTTGGCTGGGGCAGTTCTGTTTTAGCAGTTTATTTGTGCCGTTCTGTCATTTTGTTTCAATGTAGCCTCATGTCAAGTTTCTGAGGAAATTTTCGTAATTACGAATTCAGTACTAAGCAAGTGGAAGAAAATCAAAATTATTTCTGTTTGACGTACATTGCACAATGCACAAGATTTACACACAGAAGACGGGCACACAAAACAAATCACGCACACGACGCTCACAACTTGGATTTGTATTTCTTCTTTCTCTGATCATCTTCTTTCTGTTAAACGAAATATTAGAGAAAATTATATGGTGAGAATTTAGGTAAAAGTTGATGAAAAATAAAAAAATAATAATAAAATTATTAAAAAATATGTTTAAAATAAACAAACTAAAAATAAAACCGTCATTCCTTTTATCTCGCAGGGGTGTGACATCTGCGCCAATTGCACCATTTTGATACAAACCCAATTTTCTGCGCCTAGTTACGCCAAAAACTCGAAATCGGTCGAAATTGCGCCACACTGGGCCAAAGTAACTCAAAAACTAAAAAAACGTTTGTGGCGACGCTAGATTTAACGGGAAATGAGAGCTTGGTTGGCAACATTCAATATCGTCGTAGTATAAAGTACACGGCACGGTTACAGGGTGGCGCAAGCAACCGCCGGATTCGAAGATTTCAGCTGTGATACGGGGTCGTTTCCCGATTTTCCTACTATTTTCCGCTGTCATTTGTGACTGCATGCTAAGTATTTCTTTCATTTTGAGTGTAAACCTTTTCTTAAAAGTGCTTTTGAGCGCCTCCATTGTGTAATTGTTGTTCATTCGTGTCCGTAATCTCGTCAAAATGGACGGCGCCGTTGCTGTGAGAACTTTCGGTTATCCCAAACGTGCTTCCAGTGCGTGAACAATCGAATGAATCGGTCACACACCCGTATTTAGCGTGCATGTGCTGCTCATAGTTTTTCTACCAATTCACTATTTACCTTGGGACTCGCTTATGTAGGGAGTTTTTCCTATCTGCACGTGCTTTCTACGAGCGTCCGATCGATGTCTGGTTGTAGTAAACCCTCCTGTTCATGCTCTTGAATCACCGGCTTTAAAAAGTTTTGCACTACAATTGCGCTTTGGCACCAGTTCGTATAAGCTTGAGGTATCTGGTGCCCACCTAACTTTGCAGCAAGCCTGTGTTTCTTTTCCTCATCTGTGCACATGAGACTCGCGTTTACCTTTTCCGTTTTTTTTCTTCTTCTTCTTTATATTTTATCTTGGTGCGTATTGGCACTGATGACTTATTGGAACCAGGGTGGAAAAAAATAACGATTAAAAAAAGAAAAATCAGATTTATGTGATTTAAATCAGATTTTTATGATTTGAATTGCTGATAAGCTGCTCTAACATTTTCTGCTCCTACTCTGCTCCAAACTGTAGACTTTTCTGCTCCGAAGTTGCTCCAAGATGTATAAACTGCTGCTCCGAATTGAGAATTTTGTGCTTCTAAGCTGCTCCAAAATCGAGATTTTTCTGCTCCAAAAATTGTCCCAAAACCTGCTTCACCTGTCTCACTCCTGATCTTGTCACAAGATAGTCCATTTCTTTCTGTGATAACGCTAGAGAGGGGTTGCTGACTCAGGCTTCTTCTAACCTAGCTATCTTCTCAGCCTCAATAATTTCCCTTGATGGATGGTTGCCACTCCAGCTGATGACAGTGCAGTTGGTCATGTCCGCCGAGCAACCGCGGTCTCTGCAATGGATCCCCAGGTGCATGGGCGTACCAACCGGGGGGCAAGGGGCAGAGTGGGGGGGGGGGGGCAAGGCATGTGTTTTACCCCCCTCCTCCCCTGCAACAGCCGCCACTGGGCAGGGCAAACACTGGCCGGCGGCGCCCAAGGGATACCAAGCGCACTGCCCCCCGGGCCCTGCGGGGGAGGGGGCGTCTGGTTTGCCCCCCCACTCAAAAACAAGTTGGTACGCCACTGCCCAAGTGTCTGGAAAAGACTGTGGATGGTGTATCGATGTTCACGCAACCTGTCATTGTGACATCTGCCGGTTTTCCCTATATACTGCTTTCCACATGACAGGGGAATTGAATGCAGCACTCTTTCTGTAAGTGGAGCAAATTGGTTCTGGAGCTTTTTCGTACAACTTAAGACCTGGTTTGAGGAAGAAAAATTCACCTATCTGCACAAACTGGAAAGCCTGTATGGAGCAGAGAATGCCACACCAATGGTTATGCGGTTGCCAATTTTTAGACCATGAGAGATATTGTGGATGTATGTATGGCACTACGACAGGCCTTTGAGTTTTGTTGCGTGCCTTGCGTTGAGTTACTTTCCCCTTCTCGATGGTCTTGAGGAGTCTCTCCGCAACAGAGGTTAATAAGGGAATCGGGTATCCCGCTGCTTGCAGCCTTTCGACTTGTGCCTCAAAGCTTATTTTTACTGAATGCGGGCACGACTTAGAAAGAGACTGCAATACACTGGTTCACTTTGCTCCTCTTTACTAACTTAGAATGTGCCGATTGGTACGGGAGGAGTGGTTTCTTCCGTCTTGGCTCGTAGGACCAACAAATGTGATTTGATGACAGTAATAGCTGGTAATGTTTTGTTTAACAGAAAGTTAAACAAAACATTTTTTTTTGCAAACCCTAGGTTAGTTGGACTCCGACTGTGTCTCGCACCTGTCGCCTTCCGGCATTTATACCGTCGGGCGCAGCGCCCCCGCAGGCGCTTCCCCATTGGTCAGTTTGGGTCCAGAGTGCGAGAGAGACGTGAGGGAGCGTCGGCGGGGTTTATCAAGGTGGAAACCCATTGGGCCCATAAGCCTTTATTTATGAACAACAAAGACAGTGCAGTGGCAAGCTTCCATGGTAAGTTTGTTATGGCCTCTGGTGATGGCCATGGTCACCGCCTTGTCGGCGAGGAGCAGCATGTTCTGTGGGACGACCAGGGCCGCAATGCAAAGGGGCTTCGCCTCCCGCACGTAGATGTCGCTGGCAGGTGCGGTGATGATTGCCAAGTTGCCATACGATGTGGCAAGTCTGATGCCCATGCTACTTGCATCGGACGCCACTGTGTTGGTGGGGGTCGGATGCGCCAGGGCACGCGGTGTGGAAGTGCCATCCAGAACTTCTGCAGCAGGTCGGTGTAGTCTTGCGGTAGTGGTGTTCCAGTTGCCACCAGTCGAAAAGAGGGAGGGGGGGAGAACGTGATAGTGACATCTGTACAACGAAAAGTAAAACACAAGGTAGCCTACATATCTCTTCGACTGTCTTTTGTGGAAGGGGAGTCTTCAACTGGTCGAGGATCCTGGTGAGGTCTCTTTTTCGTGGTCCGGTGTGGCCGATCATCTCCTTGGGATTCCAAGTGGAACCCAAGAAACTTAATGGCACTCTGCGGTTCCTGTTGGGCAGGGTTCTCCCCACGGTGGGCGGCAGTGGCTTTGCCGCCGACTGCTCCGACTGACCGCCCATTGCTCTGACTGACCGCCCACTGCTCAATTATGCCGCAGGATGACGATGCGATTTTGCCTGCGCATATGGCTGCAGCCCGTCGTACTCGGCAGGCCCACGCACCGCCACGTTATCGCATCGCCAACTGCCGCCACTTCTTCAAACAAGGAGAGCGGAGCCAACACCTCCTAGATGATAAAGCCGTAGGATAACGAGATTGAGTCATCAGAGAGGCCAACTCTGGACACAGATGGGAAACGAGTACTGTGTCAGCACTCGGCTTCGAGTCAAGTTTGAGTCGAACGTTGACGCAATCGTCGTGTCCAATCTGTGCCCAGCGCTGGGCTTCTTTGATGACCATCTTATTCAGCACTACAGCTTTGTTATCAAGGAGGTGTTGAAGAGCGCCGCCGGCAGTGCGGGGAGGGCTAGGGGAGGGGAGGAGGAGGAGGAGGAGGGAGGAGGAGGAGGAGGAGGAGGAGGAGGAGGGAGGGAGGGAGGGAGGGAGGGAGGGAGGGGTGCTCGTCTCAGTAGAAACACACACAAAAAAAAAAAGCGCCACGCGCAGCAGTTCTCTTTGCAGACGGTGTGCAGCGGAGAGCGGAGCTGAGAAGACTTTTTTCACTGCTCAATGCTTGCTCGCACCGTGGCCTGCTTTATCTTTGCCTCTTTGCTCGCCTCCCAACTTCCCTTCCTGGTTTTTTTTAAATGTTTTTTCAAGGCATCCTTGTTTTTGCTTTTCACTACAGCTTGGTGCCACTAACAGGGCTGCAAAGTTAGAGAGCATACGGAAAGTGCATTCTGTCGGCAAGCCAGATTGTGTCACATTGCAACCAACTCCCGCTCTGCACCACTTGCGTGGTGGTCATGTCCACCCCTAAAAATCCTGGGGAGAACCCTGCTGTTGGGTATCCTTGGGGTGGATTTTCATGCCAAATTGCTGGAGTCGATCCACTAAGAGTTCGGTTTGTTCACGAAGGAACTTGGGATTGGGGTGTGCTAGGGGAAAATCGTCAAGATGGCTCCAGGCCCATAGGCGTTGAGCCCGGAGTTGTCGCGCGATGGCTGTCGCCAACTGCGGCATAACGAGGGCCCGGGTCTAAGCTCAAAGGGCAGTCGCTCAAAGTGGTAACACTTATTGTTGAGCTGGAAGGTCGTCAACTGGCATGTCTTGGCGTCGAGGGAAAAATGGTAATACGCCTTGGCGAGGTCGATTTTTGTGAAGAATGCTTGCTTCGGGAGTGGGCTCTCCGAAAATGGCAACAGGCAACGGCTTGAGGCTGAACTTGGGAGCCTTCATATGAGGCATCAATGCGGAAGCATTTAAAATGAAGCGGGACTCTGTGTCGTTCTTCGGGGCGAGTTGAATAGGGCTAAAAAAAATGACGCATTTGGTTTCGAAGATAACCCCAGCGCAAAGCATGGAGGAAACCGCAGCTCATAGCTGAGGTACTTGCGCCGGCCGGGGGGTTTGTTATTCACTACAGAGTTCTTTAGCATGCGAGTTGAGAGCGGCAGGGTTTCATGCCGGAAAGTAGCCGAATGTGACACTCACTTTCTCCCAGTTGACTTGGGGTGGATTTGCAGCATCCTGAACGGGAGGGTAAGGAGTTCCGCTGGCTCTTGCAGGCTGGCAGCGTGTATCCTGCTCGTTGCGGTCTTCGTCGTCTGTTCCCTGCATTTGGTTGTCCTGGCCGGCGTGTCTTCGCTGGCCCTCTTGAGAGGCGACAGGGGGCTGGTGGGCCTCGAGGTATCAAAGGATCTGTTCGGCTGCGGTGCAGTGCGTGTCGTCTTCGACTTCGTCGGGTGCTCGGGGCTCATGCTGCGAACGGGGCTGGAGCTCGGGCTGTGGAACCAGGCCGGCAGGCAACATTGCCTGCTGTAGCAGGTCTTGGACAGGTAAGAGATGTTGCACTAACGCACATTCATTCATTCATTCATTCATTCATTCATTCATTTTACCCTTATATTGCTCCTCAGGGGGCTTTACATAAGGGGGACAAACAGCAATATATATAAAACTCGCAATAAAAACACACACAAAAACAAAAAAAAGTTTGGGTTAGTTACGTGTAAAGAGCGGCAAGTGCGGCTCGAAACGTCCTGGGCTCTTCTGTTGTTACAATGTTATCGGGGAGTGAATTCCAGTCGGTAATAGACAGCTGTAAAGGTGAAAACTTGTAGATGTTAGTCCTAGGAGTGGTGACGTGAAGTTTCCGTGTGTTGTCTGTGCGTCAGGAGATGTGGATGGCGGCTCTGCAGTACTTATCTTTTTTGAATGGCGAATGGTGTTGAATATTTTATCCGCCACGGTGCGAGCTTGAAACGGGCATCGTCTCATTAAACCCATTTCCATGCTTTAACCAGGAATATCGTCCAGTTATTTTACAAATGGTAGTACAGCTGGTGCAGGGCAGTCAGCCGTGACACTTTCCGACGGTCTGCAAGAACTGGAACCTGAATCTGCTGTTTTAATGCTGTAATTCTTGTGCGGGTGTAGTTACAAAGTATGAAGCGAGTAGCTCGGTTTTGTATGACTTCTAACTTATCGATTAAATATGACTGATGCGGATTTCAGATGAGAGATGCATATTCAAGCTTGGGTCGAATGAGAGATAAATATGTCATCAGTTTAGTGTCCCGTGTTGCAAGGTAGAGGTGTCGCTTCAGGAAACCGAGGGTTTTGTTAGCCTTAGTAGTAATGTAATTTATGTGAGGCTCCCATGAAAGATTGCAGGTGAAGTGAACCCCAAGATATTTGTATGTTGGAGCATTTTCAATAGACGAATTGAAAATAGTGTAGTTGAACTGGGTTGATGTACGTTTGGTATTAAAGTTGAGAAATTTTGTTTTGGAAACATTAATTTTAACTTGCCACTCTTCACACCATGTTTCCAGACATGTCAAGTCGCCCTGCAAAAATGCACAGTCATCTAGCCTTTCTATTTTCCGATAGATCACGCAATCGTCGGCATATAACCTAATTGTGGACCGAATACAAGTTGGCAAGTCATTTACATATATTAGAAAAAGCAAAGGACCAAGCACGGTTCCCTGGGGCACGCCCGGTTTGGCATTTTGTTGTGAAGAATGTTTGTCGTTATAATGACCGCTTTGTGTGCGGTTATAAATCAAAGTTGAGATCCGTTCGATAACAAAAGGGTCTATTTTCAATGAACGTATCTTTAACATGAGGCAGTGATGAGGCACTCTGTCGAACGCTTTCTGGAAATCAATGAAGATGGCATGTGTTTTAGTGCGAGAGTGCAGGTTTTCATGGATACAGTGATGTGATTGCTGCGCCAATTGCGCCAAACTGCTCCAAGGGGCTAACCCTGCTACATCCTGCTACATTTCGCCAAAATATAGGCAATCTGCGCCAAGCCTGCGCCAAAGGACCATTTTAGGTCGCCTTTCAAAACCGAAACTAAACTGAGTTCTGTAATTGAGCAGACGTGTGTTATGTAGCGCAAGCGGCCGCCTCACACAAAGTACCATGCATCAATTGTCCACCCGGTCTTGCATGGTTTTCCCGGCGTCTCGCGCTCTCGTCTTGTGGCTCTCGTCTCTCGTCTCTTTTTTTAAATATTTTCAGCGATAGACGCGGATGTGTGCAGACGCTCCGACGCTACCGTGCTTGGTACCAGCCATGCCGTCATGGTGTGAAATGAAACCACGTTTTTGCGCGGCTGGAGTTACTTTGTGAGCTGAAGCAACGGCCTTGGAAAACTACATTCGGTCACTGCCTTTCAGTCACCGTGGTCGCACGACGTCGAATGTTGCCGTCCCCACATCACTGCAGATATGGTACTTTCTAAAATGAAACTAAGTACCGCCGCATGTTCATCAACATTCCTGTTCTTGTTTAAACCATACGTTACTACAAAAATCCATCTTTAACTCAAAGACTGCTCGGTCAAAGTATTAATTATCTAGATTCCTCTCGGTGGGCCTTCTTTCAAGAGGGACCTCGGTACGTGAAAAATCTGCCGTGAAAAAAGCTGGTGAAGAGAAGTGAGCTAAAGCAAAGAAGGCAATGTCTGCACGCTGAACCTGCACAGCGTGCTTGTTTGTCTCGAGTTCAGTTGTTGAACAAAGCGCTCCAAGAACGTTTTGAGGCTGGCTCGCAATGTCTTGCATCGATGCACTCAGGTTCTTTATTTTTTTGTGTGTTTAGCTTGTACTTTGTTTCGCGGCCTGGCAAGCACGCGCCATCTGGACTGTTTTTGTCGCATGCTCGAAAGTTACGTTTTGTGTGCAATTTTGGGGATAAGTTAGCGACGGAGCTGAGGGGCATGGTTTCGATTTCGATCGGACAGCCGTTGTCTGCGCTCGCGTGCCGAAGCATGCCCAACAGCAAGCCTGCCGAAGTTGGCCTCACGTGCATGCGAACATGATTGCGTGACTGAGGCACCAGACGGGACGCTTGCCATTCATTGTTTTACGTTTGCTTACTTTTGACGAAAATCTGGGACGTCGGCAACCAGTAAAACAGTGGCAAGCGGTTTTTCGAAATTGCTTGGCAATGATACAGCACTGTACACTTGTGGGTTGTCTGGGCAGTAAACACAGAAGCAGCGAGTTCGGTCACAACATGTCACATCAGAACACAACACAACACAAAGTGCCCTTCGTTTTGTACAGCATTTAAAACGAATAATTTTATTTTCCTATGAATATCTGCTCGCAAAATCCTCTTTTGCTGCTCCGAAAACTACTGTCTTGGCTGCTCCAAAAGCCGCTTTTGCTGCTCCAAAACACTGTTTTGGCTGCTCCAAAGGCCACATTTGCTGCTCCAAAACACTGTTTTGGTTGCTCCGTAACGTGCGCCAAAATGGCTTAGGCCAATCACATCACTGAGGTGCTTTTGAAAGGACAAGTTCCTTTTCTTTGAAGGAGTTAAATTTAACAATGATTGGCCTGTACGAGTTGCGTGCGTCTTTGTAATAGTACAGGGCCAGCGTACGCTGGCCCTGTACTAAGCACCACAGTGGGCTAGAGTCCGTTAGCAACAGTGTGAGTGACTATGGTATCCCCATGGGGGCTTGTAGGTAGCAAGAAAGCCAATGGCATTCATGTGGTGGACTGGGGTGACTTGGTAGAATCTCGGTTGTGGGGCAATACTTGTCGCTTGAGTCTTTAGGGGCTCGGTTTGAGGAACTGTGTGCTGCTGCACCTGCGGCTTTGGGGTCGTGTCTGGGCTCTCTGGACTCATGGAGTCAAGTGGTTTGAAGAGACCGGCGAAAGTGACGGGTAGTCAATAGAGGAGAGCTTCAGTCGGTGCTTTAGACGTCGAGGGATGCAGGGAGTGGAGGTACGGGTACTGACTTGTCCTCTTTTGTTGTGTTCTTCTTGGGGTTATCTTTTCTACTTGTCCTGGGGGTGTTGCACCTGGCACGTTGGGGACTTGTAGTTCTCGGAAAGTAGACTTGCTTGGGTGGTGCTCCCAAAAGGTAGCTTGCAAAGGGGTCCGCGTAGCCCTCAAGTGCGACTGTCCATCCTGATGTTGCAACGTGGTAGAGTGATTGAATTCTGTCAAAATTCGAAGTTTGCTGGCTGTGGAGATGGGTGGGAAGGCGTCCCATACTT
>JAZHYW010066813.1:0-41297 GCA_037355805.1 Ixodes ricinus
TTAAAACACACAACATTAAACAAAAACAAAACAAAATCTGACGTACATTACGAGCATTTTTTGCAGGTCGGAGGTCCTATCAAGAATAGGCACAAATAACACTAGAGAAACAATGAACGAATGTCCTTTCTGCTTAAACTCATCAAGTCCGTGCCCAACCTATGTGTTTTGTTTATAACTTTAGGCAACGAGTAATGCAACATCTGGACGCCGTAGCCCGTTCTCGAGCGAGGCGTTGACCATGTGTCAACAAAACGGCCTGCATACGCAGGCACCCTCCGCTTTATATTGGCGATTGATCGAAAAACAAGTTGGTTTTGCCTCACAGACGTTTGATATGTTAGAAGAAGTTTATAATTATAATGCTCTGCAATTGGAACTATATGAAGCTTTTTGAAAAGTTGTAATGTGTGAGGGTTGAACTCCGCATTGCACATGATTCGAATCACTCTCTTCTGGAGAACATGCAAGTGATGCATATTTGTAGGCCGTTGTGCTACCCCAAACAAGGTAGCAGTAATTATAGCAAGAGTAAAAGAGGGAGTTATAAAGAAAAATTAAGATCGAAAATATGACGGGATTTACAAATAATGGCCACAACTTTTGAAAGTCTGCCAGCTATGCATTGTACTTCGGCGTCCCAGCTCATGTACTCATTAAATATCGCACCAAGAACCCTCAGATTTTCTACAAAGTCAATATTTAGTCCTTGGAGAGAGATCCCTTGAGTGATGAAAACACTTGCATTTTTGGATCGAAAAAAGTATTGCTTTCGTCTTATCTGTATTAATTACTAAAACGTTTGAGATTGTCCAGTCACTTATCTTCTGCAAAACGCTATTTGCCGCACATAAAACCTGGTGGACAACTTTCCACGAAAAGAATAAGCTGGTGTCGTCTGCGTAATTCATAAAATCTGCACTGTCGTATATATTTACTGTATCATTTATGTATAAGTTAAACAGAAGGGGTCCAAGGATGCTCCCCTGTGGCACACCCCTGACGTTAGTTTCTTAAAGCTAGAGCGCTGATTATTAATCAAATCACACTAATGCCGATATTTAAAAAAAAAAATCTCTCGACCATTGTTAAGGCTATTCCTCGCACCCCGTATGCATTTCGTTTTTGAAGCAAAGTTTTATGGTTTAGATGGTCGAAAGCTTTTGAAAAATCAATGAAGACCCCCAAGGTAATCAACTTTCTTTCGATGTTGTTTAAAATTAGTCTCCTTCTGTTTTAATAGCACGAGTTACGGGGAATGGCTTTTCCTGAAACCAAACTGGCAAGATGTTAGGATAGAGTGTTTTTCGCAGAAGGTGTATAATCTGGCATTTATTATTTTCTCTAGCCCCTTTGAGAACACTGGGAGCACGGAAACAAGTCTATAATTTTCCAGGTGATTTTTATCCCCAGACTTGAAAATAACCGTAACCTTTGGCAACTTGCATTTTTTTAGGAAAATGGACATTTTGAAGTGCCAAATTAAAAATATGTGTTAAAAGAGGAGCAATTAAGATTTAATACATGTTTCGGAGGCTTGATTGCAATACTATCTATGTCAGTACTTTTGCTATTTCCAAGGTTCATAAAAACTGATGCCACTTCCTCCGCGTCGGTGGGGGCAAGAAAACGTGTGTCAGAGAGACCTTTCACAGATGGAAATTCATCGCCATCGTTACCATTCTTTACAATGTTTACGAAATAGTCATTAAATATTTCAGCCAACGCCAAACCACCTCTCGTCTCCTTCTCGATGTTAAGCTTCATGGCTGTAGGTTCGAAAAAGACACGCCGCAGAAATGAGTTAAGCTTCTTCCATATAATATCTATTCGTCGCTCATTTTTCAGACGCAGCCTAAAAATACGTACGCTTACGTAAAGCACTTGTCACAACATTTGGCTGCTTTTTAAATTGCGCCAGCACACCTGGTTTTATGGATTTAATGAATGTGTTGTAGAGAGCGTCTTTTTTACTCATCATTTTGATTATCTCCCTTGTCACCCAAGGCTTCCGAGCCTTCCATATGCTACCGCAGAAGAGTCGCACATGAGCAGTTCGTACCGGAGGGCCTATCATACCGTGTCGGATGTGCAAAAACGGTTCCCCAAAACTCTCCATGAAGTAACGACCGCAGCCAACGCTGCGATCCGATGCAGCCAATCAAGTGTCACCAAGAGTGCATCGTAACGGCTCTCGTCGTCTTTGTACGTTTCCTAGGACTGACTGAACCAATCACGCCGAGAAAAAAACGCAGGATCATGCCGGAGTCACTGTGTTGAATTGGCTGCCCCCTCCCCCCCCCTTATACCAATGCGGACAGTAAGTCGTCTCCTTCTTGCGCAAGAGTTTCGGTGACGTCAGAACGACGCCGATCTCTGATTGGCTCTGATTGAGAAGGATAGTGGGTAAACTTCAATGCTAGATGCCTTCAGGTCTACCCAATATTTTTTTTTTCAATCAGCCAATAAGAGCTTGGCGTTCCGACATCACCGCAGCCCCTGAATAAGACGCAGACGAACTTGCGCCCCGCATAGGCTCTCCGCCAATATTTCTTGCATAGGCTGTTGCACACTGCCCCATTTTCTTACGTCAAGCTACGTAACGTATAAGTAACCGAAACATTCGTGTCTCGAATGTCGGGTGTCATGCATTCTCCTTGAACTAGTAGCCTCGCTTAAAATGAAGCACAGAGGTCCCGCTGACTTCAACGTAATATTTCGTAACGTAACTTAACGGAAGAAAATGGGGCAGTGTGAACCAGCCTTGTTTCCTCTCTTTGGCTTCTTTCTAGGTCTCGCGTCGAAGTGTGAACAATGCTTCTTCAGCCAAAAATAGCCTCATTTCTTTTTTATTGGGAACTAGGCCGGCCACTAAGCTTTGATGCCTCTTCAAAACTGCAGGGACTGAAGAACGGTTCGTTGGAGTGCCGGTCCGCCTTAATCCGCCGTTCGAGTTTACTCCCCGCAACGGAGAACGCCGGCTGCTATTTAGAGGCCAGCTGGATACGAGCGGGGGACGGTTGGTCTTTCCTCTTTCTGCAGACAAAGTAGGGAAGTGTCTGGGAGCGGGGGATGTTTGCACTCGCCACATGAACGGACGAGAAATAAACCTCAATTATACCTGCTGCACAATGTTTTCTACATGAGAAAAGAATTCACGAATTGCATTGATTTAAGTACAAAACGAGCGTGTTGGTAACAGTAATTAAACATGAGGAAGATACACAAAAGGGGGGACGGACAACGAAGACTTCCATTCTTTGTTGTCTTCGTTGTCCGTCCCCCCTTTCTGTGTATCTTCCTCATGTTTGATTGCATTGATTTGTTATCGCTAAACACGGCTTGGCAGTTTTTAAAATGCTTTGTATCTTAAGCCTAAACGAGTACTTCTTTTTATTTTAACACCATGTCTTAAATAGTTTTATTATTTATGTACAGGGTGTGACCGTAAGGCTTAACACGTACATGCCTAAATTTGGCACGCGAGAGTATTTTCGCACAACGTTTTAAGTCTGATCTTTCAAAACTCAAGTCACTGTCAAGTCACTGGTGGTAAAATATAAAGAGTACAGCAAAAACGAAGGTTGTGCATTTCCTATGCCTTATACCGCATGTTTGTTCTCTGCACATTTGTTTGTGAGATTTGGTTTCCGGTGATCATTGTTCATATATTTCGTCAATATCGAGATTATCTCGCTCATCACCACCCTCTGCTTTTGGTTTTCAGCGTATTTGCGCTTAGCAAGTCACCCCGAAACGAACTCGTAAATCGGTGAGCAGCCGACAAACAGGCTGGTATACGACATAAAAAATACACGCGCTCCGATTTTGCTTTTTTTTTTTTAATATTATCACACAACCTTCGAGTTGAGCCATCGAAAAAGTAGCCATAAAACTTCCATTCCAAACTACGGCCGCGAGCCCAATTTCATGTTTGCACGTTTGGAATTAGAATGTTGCAAGGTGTGCACCACTCCAGACGTGCATTTAACGCTATACTAGTAACGAGTTACTTCTACCTTGTTACATTTCTGTAACGAGTAAAGTATTTCGTTACTTTTTTTAAGAAAAAGAACGAGTAACGCACTTCCTACTTGTTTACGGATAAAGCAGCGCGAACAAGGACACAGGACAGAGAAGATGCACACAGACGGAGCACTGCCTTCTCTGTCCTGTGTCCCTGTTCGCACTGTTTTACCCGTAAACATGCTTCACCAACTAGTCCAAATTTCAACAGTAGTACTTACTACTTTTAAGACCAAGAAACGAGTAACGGTATTTTGTTACTTTTGGGGAGTAACGTGTACAACACCGTTTATACAGCCTCGTTCTAATTCTCCCCTGAGTATGCGGCTATATACCTTTTCTGTTTCCTGTCGTTCTCAGTCACGTGGGTTTCTTAGCTGGTATGTGGGACGAAAAAATAATAAAACATTTCAACTGAAATAAGCAAGAAAATATAAGGGAGGCAAAAAAAGAAATGTGTGACAATCACGCATTTTTTCCTAAACACCTTCCAGCGGCGTGGAGAGATGAAAAGGATGTTCTACCGCATACGAGAAGGGACGACATTCAAGATGGCTGCGCCCTTGTGGAAAATGTGTATACGGCCAGCAAGTGTTCCAAGATGCGTGTCTTGGCGCACCGGAACGTCAGGACGGGCACGCCGATTAAAGGCCGACCCCGAAAACAGGCACGGAACGAGGGCCGACGAGGCAGCCAACCGCGCCTCCTCGTGGGTTGAGGTCGGGGGGGGGGGGGGAGGGACAAAACTGCGTGGGAGCGATTCGAGGGTAATAAAAACGACATGAGGTAAGCAAGGAAGAGGCGAACTTACAAGCCGTACTGCGATAAAGGCAAGGTGGGTAACCCGAAGAACAACTAAACAGTATGACAGTGAAGCAACGTTTATCGCTGATTACGTGAGTCGAACTCTACAGATGGGAATGTCCTTCAGCCTTCCAGAAGTCCAAACAAAACACGAAGGAGATCGAAGCCGGCAGAAGAACGTGAAGAGGGAGCTTCTGGTGAGCCTTGGAATGGCGTGCCGACGTTTCACTAGGAGACCTAGCATCGTCGGGGTGAAGGTTGAACCTTCTGGAACCGTGTACACACTGAAAAGTAAACCCCGAGGTTGCTAACACGTGGAGGCGCATAACCCGTTGTCAACTTGAAACTTTAGAAGCAGAGAAAACAGTAGAAAAATGGAATGTGAAGATTCACCCGCTCTTTCTCTGAAGCACAACACTGCCGTTCTTTCGAGCGTATCAATAAAACGACTCTACAGCGTCGCCGGAGATGTATTCTCGAGGAAGCGGGAAAACATAACTGATAAAAAAGCTTGCTACCGCCGAAGTGCAGCGACTACTGAAAAGAAACCAATATACCGTCAAATAAAAGCAGTTTTGTATTTGGAGGTCAAATTAACGAAAAATGCAACTCGTTACTTTGGAGGTAAAGTAACGCGTTATTTTTGATAATCGGTAACCAGTAACGTGTTTAGTTATTTTTGAGCGAATAACGAGCAAAGGCATTTAGTTACTTTTTTTGGGTTAACGTGTACATGTAACGTGTAACTGTGTATCCTTTCGCATATGATAAAAGCAAAAAACAGTAGTTCAGAAATATTTATTTTTTGCAAAAACAACGCACTGTTTTTTCTTGTTTGTTTGTTTTTTTTTTGTTTTTTTGTTTTTTATGGGAGTGATTTGTTTGATCGTCAGCTCTCGAGCGCTCGAGCGCGCGCTCGCTGGGTTGAATCGTGGTCCGGGCAGTGTGGCAACGAGCCGCGCGCGTTCGGGATATCGCTCCGGGGTTCCACCGGTTGGAGGCGTGAGGATCCTTCACTCGCTATTGGCTGCCAGTGCTCCTGGTTTCGGAACATGCTCCTTGCATCACCGGAGAGGACCTCGTTGTGTTGTAATCTTCAAAAGTTTTATCTTTGTTTTGTTTTGTTTTTTAACAGAAAAATTAACCGCGTATCGTCATGATTTAAGGATTTTTAGGATGCTTAGAGCTAGAAGAGTGAGTTACCGCCATACTTAAGCACCTTTAAAATTGGTCTTCGTTTTGCAAAAAAATATATTCTCCGTGAAGTCAAACTTAAGGAAACAAGCAGACTGCAGTTTCTTGTGGCTTCAATTAATCACGGGCTAAAGATTTTTTGCGTGAAACAAAATATTAAACCAGAACACACTCATCCGCAGTGATGTTGGAAGATTTGGAAGCCTGACAAAATAAGCATTTCTATTCCTACCAAAAAACTACCAATGGTTCAAAGTATAGCACGCTGCCCGTGCGAACAGCCCCTAAAAGCTTAGCATTTCCAAAGCCCCTTCGAAAAATCATCAGTTGTATTTGTTGGCAGGGACCACCTGGGCAAGCAGCCAGCAGAAGCAAGGTATCGCTAACCCTCCCACGCTCTCGGTAACTGTCCATTTGAGCGTTTTTCGTATACCTCGATTGCCTCTTTTCCAACTCCCCCACGTCTTTCAAGCACACACGGTAAGAGCTTAGAGTTCGCACCGGGCACTTCAGTCTTTTTTCTGGGGCATCACCACTGCGGACCCCATGAATAAAGTTCTTTAGCGAAATCGGGAAGTGGATACAAAATAGGTGCACACAAGTAGTCAGTGTAAAGAAAGGCAACTAGAGCTGCTCCGGAGTGTCAGCAAGCTGCGTGGTCGGTCGGCAGTCTCCCCGGAGCTCACGTGCGGCGAAAGGCTCTACCCCCCACCTTTGTTTGCTCCACTGGGCTACCACCCAGGTGTTGCCGTAAAAGAGGTGGCCATCGGCAGAGTTCTAAGTCGCTGCATAAGTACTCTTGGTGGCCCTTCTTGTCAGTTCCAATGGGTAATGCCCGTGGCAGGCCTTGGGCTGGCAGTCTTGTTCTCCACTTGCCTGGTTACTCAGCTGGAAACTAATACACCACATCTGAAAGCACGCTGATTCCCAACCTGCATAAACGTATACCTTCAACACCGAAAACTAAGTAAAGGGTGTAAGCAAGACAAGCGCTGACTCTCAACTTAAGATTTAATTAAAAAACAAACACTGAAATAAACAATAGCAAACAACACCATCATGGCCAATCAGCACGTGTCCGGATAATTAACCTTCTCGGCTATGCAGAACGTCTTTTTTATGCGTACGCCTCTAAAACTTATCTGGTCATCTGATCTCCGCCCCTTATGGCTTTTTTTGACGTGATGAAAGTCGGTGTAGCCTCCATAATTTGTACAATAAAAGAGGCAAGTGCCCCCCCCCCCCCCGCTGTCAGCCATAAAGAACAAGCGCGCTCACGCAAAGACTCCCTGATACATCTGCCATTTTGGCCAGCGTATATCTTACCGCATGCCAGTGGAATGCAGTACAGGGGCGCCTATCACACGCGCCACATTTTTGCTCTTATGTTTTACTGAACAAATGCTCTTCGTCCCTCCTCTCTTGGCTACTCTTGGGCAACGGTTGCGGCAGTTTGTACGGTACAGAAAACACCGTATGTACGCCGTATAGCTGCACTACTTTCTTTAGATTGTGAAATATTATATGATGATGTGGCCTCTTCCTAGACCTTCTTTCTGAAGCCTTTACTCTCCCCTCACGTTCTTAAACAACGTCCTCGCCACAGGCAATAGCACTGACGTTGGGAACCCGGTCGCGATTAGTCGCTCCACCTGCCTGCCAAAACTCTCATGCACTGCAAATGGGCACGACTTCTCAAATGCCGCTTGTAGGGAAGACGAACCTATACTAGTTTCTAGTGTGAGGAACCACAGGGGGGGAGACCCTTTTCGAACGCTGGTTATACACCTTTCCAAAAACGCTCCTAGGCCGCCGCCATGTTGCTGATGCTGATGCGGCTGGTGCGACTCGCGCGCCCTCTATCAGCTAGAAATTTTCTGCCACTCTCTTGGAGCTGTGAAGACCCGCTCAGCGCGGTTCTCTACCTGTGTTTTTGCGGTTTTGCATTCGACGTTTTCTCGCCCCTCTTGAAAGTTTCCACTTAATTTTTTTTATGCGTGCTGCGTACCCTTTCTGTGTTATCTTCCATTGTGCGAAATAAGGCTGGTAAGTGCCTGCCATTCAAGCTTTTCTGCTTGACATTCACGGGAAACGAAGAAGGTGAAGAGCGTCGAACGACCCTCGACGCGATTTTGCGAACATTGTTCTCCCCCTCCCAGAGATAATCCGCGTAGAATCCTCAGTCATCTCCAAAAATAGTTGTCCGGGTTGGGGTGGGAAACGGGTCAGTCGCGTTCGATCCTTTGACTTGGTGCTGTTGTGAAAAAAGGAAGCTCTCCACGAAACGTGCCCCAAAACGAAGTCATCTTGGATTCCGTCCGATCGTCAAGATGTGACTGTTGTCGACTGTGACTGTGTTATTTGAGATCTTTCTCAAATAAATTCTTTTCGGATAACGCTGCATCGTGTGGTACGTACAATATATTGTTCGAATGTTAACACTTTCTAAATTGTATGTCCGTGTCCTGTTGATCGCTAAACACGTTATTTGTGAGCGTGACAAATGCATGCCTTTCGGCTCTCTTCTGTTGTAATTTATTTTTGACAGCTAAGCGCTTTGTCGTTTGACAATCGGCGAATCGCGCGGAGCCGTCAAAACTTATCGTAAAAAAACACAAAAAACTAGAACTATACATTGAAGTCGCATTCGTTCTGTCGCGCGCGTACCCAACAAAAATTGTAAATAGATTTTTTTTTCTTTTTTTCAAATGTGGTACAATGCTTTCTCGATGACCTCGGGAAAATGCATGCACCATGAAACACAAAATACAGCGGGAAAAGATGAGAATTTATCCGCCAGCAGTGTTCAAAACTGCACCTACGCAGGTTGCGCCTATCGAAATCACAGCTCCACTCGGTTAGGGTTAGCAGGGACGCCGGTGAGAGCCTAGCCTCAAACCCAGTGACTGGGCTCGAAAACGGTTTGCTGCCCCTGGGGTCGAGTCTTTTTTGGAAAGGTGTATATGACCAAGAATCGTAACTATAGTGGAAAACCGCGCGACTGGGACGAGTACAAAAAAATTACACCATCTTCCCGAGGGGAACCATGGGGTGATGCGGAGCATCGCGGATCGTTATTAACGGTGTTATTAACGGTGTTAGTAACGTTGTTAGTAACGTTGTTAATTTGCGTGTTATTACGTTGTTAACTTGCGGATGGACGCCGCTTCTCGTTGCCGTAGTTCAGGGCCTGCCGCTCGCTTCAAGCGTTTGAGCTCAGCGTCGCGTGCCCTTCGCTGCGCAGCTTTGTCTTCAGTGGACGTAGCGTTGCTGTTAGTTTGTGGGTGGTGCTGACGCTTGCTTGCGCCAACCCACTAACTGACGGGACTGTTGCTTCCATCACACTTCATCGGAAGAACGGAGTGAAGTGGAGTCAACAGCGCCGAACTCGTGGTACAGCTTCTCGCTTGCCTTTATTTTTAATTGCTAATCTTTTCCTTCCTTTTGCATTTCATTTTTCTTTTCTCCTTTTTCCGTCGGGTCGGTTCTCCCCGCACCAGCCCCCGATAGATCTTTTTTTTTGGATTTAGCATAACTTTTCTTCTGCTTATATTTACATCATTTCCAGATTATCCTCCTTAGAATTGGCAAGCATAGTTATCGCCTTTGCTTAATTAATTTATTCCTTTTTGACTGATTTCTTTTGGCCGGCCGGATTTGGGCTGCGGCGGACGCGAGCGGCCGAGAAACGCTAGCAGCCGACAGCCGCAGAGTTGCGGGGAAAGCCCACCCCACTGGAAAGCCCTGGCGTGGCGCTGCGACCCGCGCGCCCAAAACCATCCTCCTTTCACCCTCCGGGGAACGCGCGCAGCGCGCTACCGCTGCTTATACTCATACTTGAAGGAGAGGAGACTAGATGAGGAGAGATTGCGCATGCGCGCGCGGTGTGAGTAGAAGCGAACGCACGCGAAGTGCACGCAGCTGGTAGAGAGAGAGAGCGGAGAGAGTAACGCGCAGCTGTTGGAGAGAGGGAAGGAGGAGAGTTGCGCATGCGTAGTGTGAGTGCGGACTACGACGCCGCAGGACATAGACCCGAGCAAGAGATACTCCGCATCTAAAATGAAAGCCGTTTACAACTCCCTGTAACGCCGAATTGGAGCGCAGCTCTTGAGGAGGAAGGGAAGGCACGGGGGGGGGGGGGGGGTCACGTGACTTCGGGGGAGGGGGTCACGTGGCCTGGGGGTCACGTGACCTCGAGGCGGGGGGGGCGGAGAAAATTTTCCGCTAGATTTAGCGGGAAAATTTTTGAGCTAAATTTAGCGGGGAAAATTTTCCGCTAAATTTAGCGGGGAAAAATTTTCCGCTAGAGTTAGCGGGGAAAATTTTCCGCTAGATTTAGCGGGAAAAATGTTCCGCTAGATTTAGCGGGAAAATTTTTTCGCTAAGTTTAGCGGGGAAATTTACCCATCGTGCTCCGCCCGGTTACGCCGACGGCGACGGCGACGGCGACGGCGACGGCGACGCCGCTCAAGCCGGAAACGGGCGCCTAAGAGCTGCGCTCTAAAAAGATAGATGCACTGGATAAACAGTGACCAGCAAATGAAATCTTATTAGAACAGAAACACGAAATTGACGCTGATGTCCGCGCTGGCACAGGCACGACATTCTTCAAACTCTCTTATTTCCTTAAAATATTTTTAGAAAAGAAACACGAAACTGACGATAATGCTCGCGCAGTCACTGGCACGACGTAATCTTCAGACAGTTCTTTCTTCAAATTTTATTAGAAAATGAGATGCGTTCTGTGTATGTTTATACAGCCGAAAATTAGACATCCCAACGGGCGCGTGATGTCTCAGCTGTAGATGAGATATTTAGCCAGTGCAGTACAACCACTATAGCCTTGGGTCTTTAGCGTGTACCTCGCCGTAGTGAAACATAATCATAATCATCTTTAATGACTCAGGAGAGCCACGGCACCGCGACCGCATGACCGCACGCCGGTACCATTCTCATCCAAATCGAATCGAGCAGAGATGGGGATTGAAACCAGGATCCCTGGGGTCCGTAGCGCAAGCTTTCGCAACACGTGCTCCGATATTGTGTGCCCTAGCCCACTCGGCCACCGATCCCTTTTAAAATAGAAACACGAAATTGACGCGTCATGCTCGCTCAGGCACTGGCACGACGTCGTCTTCGAACACTTTTTTATTCAAATGTGTTAGAAAAGAATCGACGCTGGTGTCTCGCTGGCGCTGGCACGGCGTGATCTTCAATTATAAAAACTCGAAATTGACGCTGATGGCTGCTCAGAAACTGGCACGATGTGATATTTATACACTTCTTTGCCAGTGCCTGCGCGATCACGTACTCCTGCAGATCTCGTCGTGCCAGTACCTGTGTGAACAGCAGCGTCAACCTCGTGTTTCTGTTGTCATAAGATTTCAATTGATAGTGA
The DNA here is from genome assembly GCA_037355805.1 of Ixodes ricinus. NCBI lineage: Eukaryota > Metazoa > Arthropoda > Arachnida > Ixodida > Ixodidae > Ixodes > Ixodes ricinus. The sequence goes on from JAZHYW010066813.1 coordinate 11,423, forward strand.
GCGCTTGTCCAGTGTACTCTCTTCTTTGTTGTAGTCCCAGTCTCGCTCCTTTCCTCTATGAACTCCTACCAACTCGCCCAAATGTTTATTCTAAGTCGTGACGTGACTCCCTGTAAATTTTGTTCTGATGTCCAAAAATTCTACAAAACATCCTGCAGTTCGTGAGTGAATCAAAGCCCTTCAGAACACTGCGTGCAAACATCCAAAACTGTCGTGAGAGTATTGTCCTCCGAAAAACTCAGAACACTTTAAAACAACCAAGTAATTGTCTACGTGTCTAAAAACATTTCATACACGTTCATCATCTAGGTTGTCGTGTGGCCAAGTAGTACTTAATCACGAAAATGTCGCAATGCGGGGGCGCCACTCTTGACCCATCACAGATTTTTTATTTGTGCAGGTTGAGCCGGCCATCGTACAAAATAAAAGTGGATTCCAGATGAAACTTCAACTACCTCAAAAACCATCTACACATGGCGAACTCGTACTCTAGTTCACCGTTCTCTCTAACTCGGAGCCAAAGCTATGGGCTATTGGCAGAAACGATGTCTTCTAAAGTGTAACGTGACTTATGTCCACTGAAAAAAGTCTCTTCAAGTGACTCACATCAAGTGCTATGGATTCGGGATTGGTGCAGACGGCTCGCCGCTTTCACCCCCAGTCAGAGAGAACGGGGAACGGACCACAAGTACAGCGCTGCTGTCCTTCTGCCCCTAAACCAACGACAAATGTGACACGTCTTTGTCACCTTCGACGAGAAGTAACGGCGGTTACGGACTCACCGTCCGACGTCTTCTTCCAACTTTCTTATTTCGACTCGGGATCTCACAATGGAGATACACATCGGACAGTCAGAGCGTGACGCGAAAGCGAAGAATCGGATATACGCGAAAATGGGATAACAGCAAACGCTGACAGCCCCGAAGATCGTCGCAGCAGAAGAATGGTAGGAAAAATAAAAAATGCGGGCAGCAGGTATTCACTTTAGAAAAAAGGGGAGGGTCGGTAAGGTAAAATGGGAGAGGGGGATGGGAAGGAAGCAGAGGGAGGGGGCAGTTGCGACGCTTCTCCAATAATAAAGTTACAAATTAATCCACTTTAAGAGTTCTTCGCGGAGTCTCTCCCCAGTGGTGACTGGAGGTGACGAGCGAAAGAATGGGCGCGCGCCCCACTGCCCCCTGTCCCCCAAACCAAGATGGCGAAGGAAGGGGGGACGTCGGAGCCCACTCGTCCATTGTCTGTGCTCTGCGAAGCTCGTCAGGATGGGGGAACCTTTTCAGACACCTGGAGAACGTCGGCTGTCCCATCAAAAAAAACAAAAATTAAGAATAAAATATAAAAAGAATGCGGCAAAACATTTAAAAAAAAATAAAAAGCGGGGTCGAACGTAGATTTCACGAAGCAAAGCCATGCTTAGGCTTGTCTTGGCCACGCGTGAATGGCACTGTATAAGACGGGTGACGGTAGCCGTCACAAAGCATTACAGCGTGTGTCAATCCGCGCAATGTGATAATACGCGACTGAGATTATATGTTCGTTCTCGTTTTGCGTTGTACGTACACACATAGCCGCATGCTTTCAACTATCACGTGTAGCTGAATGATTGGAAAGGAGGAAAAAGTATTCTAATAACCGAATTGCGACTGCCACTGACGTCAGTATAAACGGCGACCGCAGTGCTACAATAACCCTCCTGAGGTTGTCACTAAAGAATATGGTTCGAGTTTGTTTATTTTTCTTGCATATTTCTTGGGGTCGAAAAACGACTACGTAAATATAGGCGGGGCTGACAAGTCTGTGGAAGCAGAACAAGATGTTAGTTATAACAATGAAAGAGGTACTCGTGAATGCTGATCATTGTCGCTAAGGTTGTCACGTCGCTCAACACAAAGCCTTCCTCGAGAAGCGCAGACATCTCTGGACGCGCCCCTTGAAGTTTCAAATTACGTGTTTTTGGAGCGAACAAAAGCCGTCGAGCAAACTCTCTTAACTGCGTTTGAAATATAAAAAGCAAACAAAGCGGCGCGGGAAGTATGGGGGCACATTGTGTCGGTGCAGTCTCCTAAATGTTGTGACAGCATAGCGTGTCCAAATAAAGCGGGGACAAAAACTTAACAGGAGGGTCGACACGGTACGCAGGGACGACTGTCGCCTTTGTGAGTGGCCATTGTGACCTGCGTTACATGGGAGAAGACGATCAAAAAAATACTGAACACAAATAAGAAAATAAAAAGACGCTTCTGTCGACTGTTTCGTAAATGTATTCGGCGATGGTTCTTTGCTTTCATCAAAAGGTTTTTTTTTTATATATATATATTCTATCTTTTCTCCTTACAGAACAAATATTAACAACAATGAATGGCGAGATATATGTTAAAAATTCTGGGCTTTGCTGTTCTTTTTTTAGGAAAACAGTATGAACAATGTATACGAGCTTGAGCAGGTGTTGATACGCACGAGTGAAGTCTAGTTCGATTATTTGCATTATGCTGGGGTCATATTTATAGATCGTACGTAATATTTGCTCTAACAAAAAGTTACCTTCCGCCATCTTTATAAATATATGTTAGATATTTAGTGGTATATACGCGCGAAATCAGTGACCAAAGAATACTTACACATTTTGTAGTTTCCTTAAACAAAAATGTAGGTTTAAAGTAAATGTGTAATATTGGTCAAGGAAACAAACTGTACGGCGCAAAATAAACACTGCCTGGGAAAAACAAAACCAAGCCGCCGTTCCGGGTATGTATCGTTGCCACGCATGCCGTAATTCGTTTAGAATATCTCGCCATACTGTGGCGTATTCCAAATCTCAACATACGGATTTGTGCCAGTTGCAAGCTTTCATCGTTTCCTTAAAGAAAATGAAACTTATCACGGTGAATGAGCCAGTGGAGAATCGGGGCAGAGTTTATTATCGCAGGACATGGTATTTTCTAGCGTGGAGTTCAAAACAAGCAACGCCAATCAGTAGCGCAGGTATGTAGGCATTCAAATCTCTGTTTGCCCTAAGCGTGCCATCCAAATTTTAAGCTATTTATTGAAACGTGCGAGAGTTTAGGACAACACTAGCATTCTACAATTCCCGCCCCTTTCGTTTCGATCGGCAAGCATCGTGTCGTCGTACTACTGCGTCGTGCACGTTACAACCCCAGGCTATCAGCCGTACTGCACTGGCTAAATTTCTCATCTACAGCGCAGTCATCAGGACGCCCACTAGGAGAAACTCACTTACCGTGGTCTAAACATACACGCAACACAGTTACCAGCATTCTCAAGCACGCGGAGATTCTACACAGAAAATCATTGAAGTTCAGAATGCATCGATGTACCTTAGATGGCATTAGACATCTTGAGTCGTAATCATGACTAACGGCCCGGAAAATGGTACGCACCTTCTTTTCGTGAAGCAGATAGAACAAGAGCTTCAGCGCCCGCTGGAACATTTTTGGGCTTTCAGGCTTCCTCTTAAGTCAATCAATCAAGGTCCATTGCTCAGGTGAAGAGATTAACTGGAGCATCTGCTTCGCGAGGGTAGCGTCAGTAATTTGTTTTAAACCTTTGCTTTAAAGTATAGAGTTCGCTGATATTGGCCATGGCATCGGATAAGTAACAACTCTGACAATTGTCTTTGCGTGTCTACGCGGACGTCAACGGACGGTTGCGTAGTGTTCATACGATCTCCAAACAAAACTGTTATTTAAGTAACAAATTTCTACACTGCTGATATTTTATACTTTTAACTTAGAAATCTCTATCTCCGGAGCAGAGCGGACCTTTGACACAACTTTTCTCATTAATTGCTCGTAATATCAAAATTAAGTATTTTTTTTTACTTTCTTTATATTCATTTTAATGCCGGCCCCATGATTTTCTTTTTGCGCTGAATTTCTTCTAGACTAAAAAAATACCTTATCTTTATTAATATTATTTTTATCCAAAAAAATAATGTGTTTTTACATTAGAACTTTTTATTTTTAACCAAATTTTCTCGTTCTCCCCCTTCCTAGATTAAAATGTTGGCAATATCGAGAACAGCATCAGACTACTTCCTAGAGGTCATTATGGCAGATAGAGTAAACTGTTAATTAGAGCTGTAAAGCTACGGCCACTCTGGTCATACATTATAAAAAGACATTGTGCAGAAGCTGGCTGAGGATTATTTCTTCCTCGTATGAGGGCCCTGTAAGATCGTTCACACAAAAACTATACCCCGTTCACCCTTTTAGCTGAGACGAAAAGCTTCGCTTTCATCGCAAGCTTTCTGCCCTCGCTAACAGAAGTGTGAAGGTACGCGCAACCAAAGCACCGTGGAAGCCAGCAAGCTCGCGCTGAAGGCGGAGCTTCTAGTCTCAGCATATTGAGGGTGAACGGAGCATATCTACAGGCATGTTTGAAGCATACAAATGTACTGAATCAAATATGCCTCGAATTTGCTTGAGGCATTTCCGCAGACAGTTCCGTGATCATGTCTGCAGCAAACTTTGAGTCTTTTGATTGATGTTCGAACAAGCGTGACTGCGGAGTTAATGTAACTTCCAAGGTCAGAACATCATTCTGCCATATATAGCCTGATTCATATACAGGTTAGTCCATATATGATTAGGTCATATATCATGCGGTGTTTATTTATAGGAAAAATGGGGAATTGTTGTTCGGTGTTTCTTTCCTTTTTTTCCTATCAAATAGCGGTGTATTTTGGTTATCTGTTTCTGCCGGTCGATAAGAATGGTGATTATTGGTAAAAAAAATCTAATAAAAAACGGAGTTCAAGTCTAAGATCGAAAAGTTTCGAGAAAAACAACCTTAGCCTTTAAAAAGTTTTCCAGAAATTTCTGTTCTCCGTTTTAAACTGTTGTTGTTTTTTGTTACAACAACGTTTTGTTCTGTTTTCGTTCTTTTTTTGTGTGCAACTAATATTCTATTTTTGACGCCGGAAGATATTTATTTGTATTTTTAAGGTCAAAACTGGAAAGTCTACAGCTGAAATACGATGTACTTGTGTGGGGAACTGACGTATGAAGTACAATATAGCATTCAACATCCGGAAGTCTTGTCGGTTCTGTGTCGTGCATTCTACAACACCAAAACATCCTGCAAATTCAATATGTCGGCAAAGCGCACTGCGGCACTATATATGTATGCGCTCCATTCAAAGTCTCGCAGCATTCAACGTCTCAGCGTGTTCATGTACAAAAACGAAGACCATCTGACGACGCCTCGAAACTTTAATATGAAAGGCCGGTACATGTCCGCAGCTACAGAGCGATGCGTGGCCTCCTCGCTTTAATAAAAAATGCCTAATAAGAATGCTCGTAAAGTTTGGACCCCCACAATGGCTCGTAGCTTCCCTAAAAAGGGGCCGACATATATGTCGTGGGCAAGAAGCATCTTTCGGTATGCTCGCTTCCACCAGCTTCGCGAAGATGTTTTCAAGCTGCCCCCCCCCCTCCCCTCGCACTGCTTACACATATCCTCGTGTAAAACTAGGCCGCGGCCACTACGTCCTCTCCGCCGAGCCGCTTTATGTCGTCGGCGTAGCTGTAACAAAGTGCTTTTTCTCGCCGGTTAAAGGGGGCTTTCTCCGTGGTTGTTGTGGAGGCTCGTGCGCCCGTTCAAGCCGCATTATGTAAAGCGGATGGCACGACAGAGACGAAGTACAAAATATATTGCGAGTTTCAAGAACGTATTGCGCATCAAATCTATTTGTGTATGACTCACACGACAAGGACGCTTTGTGTAATCATAGGAACGGTAATAATTATGTTTTAGTGTAAAGAACGCCCGAACTATTTTTTTTTTTAACAACGCGTTTTTTCATGTTTGTTTGTTGGCTTCGGGCCGCTTTATGGCCGAGTTCAAGCTGCTCCTAAACCGTACAAAAGAGATGATTTTGCTGCTGACGGGATGAGAGAATTATCTCCACACAAGCCTCAAGCATTTTCGAAACATGTTTACTCTTTACATTAAGGGTGCGACCGTTAGGGCTAACACTTTTGGCACAGCTTGTGAAATTCGAATTTCAAACGTGCACACCTGAAATTGGGCACGCGACCGTAGTTTCGCAAAAAAGGTTCATAGTTTTCTTCTTTTTTTCAGATCTTAAATTAGAGATGGCAGAATATTATGGATAAGGCAAAAACAGCGGCCGCGCATTTCCTATACCCTATACAGGAGGTTCGTCTCAAAAGCGTCGCTTTCTGTTACAGACAACGGGACAGCAACCAAGTGGCATTCATCGCCGGTTAATAGAGCACTCCGATGTCGGCAGCTTTCGAATTGGATCATGCAGTTCGTAAGAAGCGTCCATTAGGGAGTACAAAGTTCGAACATAGCAAACGATACTACTCCACTTCGAGGAAGGCGCCAGAGCTTGTTCATCCGCTGGCAATCCATGGTTTATTTCTGACAGGGACCGACACACGCATATCTGCGTACAGCTTTTGCTACTACTAATCAAATTATTTCAAAGAGCACCTGAATTAAGCATTTCATTAATCTCAGTATATACAAATTGAATAGCTACGAACGATTTTTGTTGAACACAGAAACAATTACAACATTTAAAACAATATAGCTGCTTGTGAAGCGTTTCTTGCAAGTTTATATCTGAATATAGAATCCTAGCTCCGTGACTCTTTCGCTCCAATGATTTTTCCTAAAGGTTAAAATCGAAGTAGCCTTTAAACGTTTCCCGTAGGTCTGCGTAATGGTACCCGGTAGTTTGGAATTGGTGGTAAGATGAGGCACCCTCATTTGTTTCTTTTTCTTTTTTTAAATCATTATTAGTATGTACAAAGTTTTATTTTTAGATCGGCGTATTTAGTATACTGAATTACTTATATAAGAACTGGAATGCGGCACAAGGAAAAAGAACTACTGCTCCACTCAAGAGAGAATGTCCCATATTTTTTCGAAACAGTGATATTACGTGATTCGGGAAGAAATATGTCCTTTTAAACTGAAATGTTTGTCCTATTTTTTGTCGGACGCCGAAATAATTGACCTTATTTTTTATAATTAATAATACCATGGTGTGACTATTATCGTTGACGAATGGGCTAGTTGACAGTTCATTTTAGCAGGCATAATATGAGATTTGTTTGTCTAGTCATGGGGTTGGAAGGTCAACATCGAACTGTAAACAAAAGTATCCTCATACGTCCGCATCGAAATATTCTCCACACTTTTATGTGACTTGAGAGCTATTTAGTTTTGCCACGAGGACTTTTATGTAAGATATATATACCCTTAGCCTGTCCCCGCCAAAAGTGCTTCGAACCATACAGAAGAAAAGATAAAGCTGAATACCTGGAAGCCAGACGCTCTCGAAATGATCCTCCACGTCCCCGTAAGTCTTAGAAATAACTCGCGTTTGTGTCCAGTTCCTTACAGTGCCAGATAAATTAACTGAACCAGTTCACTCGAAATGCGATCAAGTCGAAATGCTAGAGCTTTAAGTGAAGGCCTGCACAAATATTCTAATTGACAAAGGACCGTAAAAATCGCAAAAATGGCCCTCGCGAGATATTTTACTTTCATTTGCTGCAGCGGCAAGTCAGAACAATTGTACTTTGTCAAAATATGCAACTATATTTCTACATTTAAAGATTAAATGACCCGAAGCTAAGCCTAGTTTTTGTCAACGTAAAGGTAAAATGAAATATCGTCGAACGCTATTATTGCTGGTCAAAAAGAACAAATAAAAGATGAAATGCAGAAATTCTGACTTCCCTTCAGTTTCCTGAAATCAAACAATCCATCGGCCCAGGGCGATATTGCATTCGCTCTTATATGAAACAGACCCGTAGAAAGCTGTAGATTCTTGCTTTTCTCTTTGGCTAGCTGCTCTGAATAAATCATTCTCATAACTAGTTTATTTGAACAAAACTACTCACAATTTCTTATTAAAAAAGGCATATATAGCCTTGGCATTTCTTTTTCTTTCCCAATATCTAATATTTAACCTTTTCTCACGTGTGGCTCCCTGCGATATCGAGGGCCATTGGCAACGACTCCCTATCGAAACAAACAAAACAATGGTTTTCTCTAGGCAATTGAATGTCATCTTCGTGAAACTCACACAAGGAAAAATAAAAGAAGCACTACGATATAATCGTTAAATATAATTGCATTATGAGCTCCTTTGTACAGAGCGTAGTTAGTCAAACCCAAGGGGCGTCTGTCTGCGCTGTAGAGCAGAAGTTGTGCCTATCACGAATGCTCTACTCAAGATACTGTATTTTAAATACTTTTAATTGTAATTTTATGTCTTCCAAATTCATTTGATCAAAAGTATTTGCTACTTTGGCTTAATTACATTTCACATTATCTCGTACTAATTACCCTAAATACAAAATTTTCAATCTTTGAAACAGAATGTCGCTCGAATATTTTTTGGCAATTGGATCGGCGCCCTTTGCGTGAAGCTCGACCAATTGCAAACTTAAAGCAAAAAAAAAACGACCAAACACAGAACATGAAAAAGCCAGGACCAAAGGTGCATGGCTACAGGCTTAAGTTGAGATAGTTGGTACATATTAGGAATGCGTCAGCTTGAACTTACAGTAAGTTCAAGCTGACGTATCACCGAAGGTGCACTCCATATGTAGCAAAATAATAACTAAAACAAAGTAAATAGAGGATACCAAAAATACGCAAAGTGTTTTATTCGTTGCGTTTTTAAGTTTGACCAAGCTAGAGCCTGAATGAGGATTTCTTTCGCCAGTCTGGCACTTTCAAGAACGCTGTGTCTGGGAGACGGTGATAGCTCGACGCTTTCCTCGGGACAGACACGAGACAAAAATCAAGCGGCGAGCGAGATGAGCTCCTAAAATACAAGAGTCCTCTCTAAGTCGTGCGCCTTTCTGGACGCGTTTGTAGACTTTATTATTAAAAAAAACAAGAAATCGGTTAAAGGCGGAAAGATAATATACTAGTTCTTTACTGTGTCCTTTTGCGCACTTCTTTTAAAGCTTATTTATCTTTGAATCCAGCGTATTGAACAACCTTCATAAAAAAGTGATCTCATTCCTCCGGATACACTGACTACAGCCCGTAGTAAAACGATACGTGTAAGGTGCGCCTTCTAAAATTACCGTAAAATGTCATTTTAACACCACCAGTGATGTCTTGTACCCTTGTAGTGGGATTGCATAAAATAGCACTGTCGTTTTCTTTTGTTTGCTTATGTTCCCTATGAATAAAGCATTCTGGCGTCACCAAGGTTGATAGAAATTAAGCAATGCGGAAGTATACAAAAATATTTAAATTATATTTGTAATTATTTGCACTCTACTCAAGACATTTCGCGGCGAAACTAAGTCAACTAGTACCCTAAATTTTTTATGAAGCGGGCATATTTAGTTTACAACTTATCTCAAATATTCTTGTCGAGTATCTAGTCCAGCATCGAGTGATACACGATCTCACGCCGGTAGGATGATCATCTAAATTGAAACGAGCAGGGTTGGGAATTGAATCCAGGATTCCTGGGCTCTGGATCGCGACCTATTGCTGCACGTCCTCCGAGCTGAGGTGCGTCCAGACAGTTGGTCACCGATTTCCCCGGAATGCAAATTGCTATAAGTATCAAGATAGCAAAACAGTAGATCGAAAACTTTTGCCGCCAAGGGTCTCTTTGTGACTGTATACGGCACAGAATATTCACAATGACGTCACAACCAACGCATTGTAGGGAAAACAGAACTTAGTGGGCAAACATATTCTTTTTAAAATTTTATTGATGAAAGTTTGTTTTATTTGTAGATTTTCACAAAACACTGTTGCACGCCTACCGCGTCATTGTGACATATTTTAATAAAGTTTGGCACGTAATTTAATTACAATTACATAGCTACTACAGTCTAAGCTCGTTATAACAGAGCTTGATTTTGACCAAGATTTCGGTCTGGTGTAAGAGTATGTTGTATGCAGGTAGGAAGTTGAGTCAATGGTATGTAGAGGAAAACCAACCAAACTTCACAAATCGGTATGTTATATTTAAATGTCTGTTGTAACCAGGTCTCTTGTAATGAGCTTAGACTGTATTGTAATTATTGCAGTTCAAAGCGCATGTGCGAAATTGCGTATCTGCGTTGCTTCGAGAAATTATTTGAATTCATTTTTCAATTACTTTTGCAACTCGGCTCGGGTGACGTTCATTTGGCATTACTTTTGAAGTGAAAAAGTATAGTTGTCAGTTTCTTTCGCCTTGATTTAGGATTTAGTATGCCGCATTTTACATTCATTTACACGAACGTCACTCAATCAAGACTTCGGTCGTTCGGAGGCACGGAATAATGAAGTATTCTAATTATTATTATATTATTGTTATTACAATATACCCATTCAAAAATTCCGTCAGTCAACACTGGCGACCGAGATATTTCGGGCATCACTTCCTGCGCGAAGCTTGTGGCTGATTCCAAGTTCAGCGCCGAGCGCTGACACAGCACTCGTGCCCAATGTATGCTGAACGTTTCTGCCCGAAATATGGCGGCCTTGGAGCGATGCCTGGAGGGTGCCACTCTTGAAAAGGGTCGAAGAGTGCCTTTTCATTACCGAGTATGAATGCCTGCCTCATTGGTGCAGGTCAGAATAGGTGCGCACTTTCCAATCATCGTGACCTTTGGTTGGAATTGTGACCAGAGCCCTAGATAAAAGTCACCCTTTACTTTTCTTTCAAGTACCACTGCTGTGTGAACGCCCGAAACACGTGCCACGAGTGTACTCTTCTCCTACCCCGCGCCGACACGCGCATCGCCTGTCTTTGGTGTAGATAGTTCAATGGGCCAATTGTGCACATAGAGAGCAACATGTGCAAATGTGGAAAAGGCAGCTCCACCTCTCACCTTCTGTCACCTTCTCCAGTCTATCAGGGGCCACCCTTCTCACTCCACTTGTTCTTTCCCCCACCTTTAGGGGAAGGGATCCGATCTGGACATTTATCCAAGACGGAAGATTTGTCCAAGTCAAAGATTTATCCAACAGACCGATTAACCCAAGTCGGAGACCTATCCGAGCCTAAGATTTATTGCAGCCGTACTTCGGAATTAAAACGCGCGACAGGACGACGAATAAGTGACACGATCGGTCTGATCGTGTCACTTAGACGGTCTGAATAATATTCAGCTCGGATAAGTTCGAGCCTGCGTCCGACGCAGGCTCGACATTTATCCGAGCTGAATATTTATTCAGACCGATCTTTTTCTAACTTTTTCCTCGTCGAAGATCTATCCGAGCCGGACATTTATCTGAGAAGGACATTAATCCGAGTTGGACGTTTATCCAAACCAAAAATACATCCGAGGCAAAGTATATCCATGCTGAAGATTTATCTGAACCAGACATTTATGTATGCCGGGTACATTTATCCGAGCCGGGCATTTATCCCAGATTGAAATTAACACTTCAGCCGTGATACGTTATGGGAACCTCTTAACCCTTCCAACCCCTGCAGCCCATCAAACCCCTTCAGCCTTTCAAGCCCCTCAACCCTTCAACCCTTTAGACGCCCAAATGACTGTGAACCCTAGATCAAAAATGCAGTTTAAAACATTACTGGAAATTTATTTCAAACATTGAGCTTTACATGCATGTTGTAACTCAAAGAGGCAATAAGAGCCAACGTGTGCTCAAACCTGAGCACAAGCAGCTGTAAACAAAAGTGGTCACACCAAATAGAAACAACCGAGTTCTTTGTCGGACAAAAGAAGGTACTAATAAAACCGTGCAGGTGCACCGCGTGCGCACACATACACTGTCAGTAGCACGTTTAGCGAAAATCCCTAAGGCTCTTCAAACTCTTGCGACCGAGTACGACTTAGAGAGACCAGACCGGTTTTAAGCCTCTTGCGATCTCTTAGGACCAGCTCCGCTGTAGCGCATCCGGTCCTAAGAGATCGCAAGAGGCTTAAAGCCGGTCTCGTCTCTCTCGGTCGTACCTCGGTCGCAAGAGTGTGAACGGGCCTTAATGCGAAAGCAATGTCCGATGCCATTGAGAAATTATGAGCACGGTCACGGTGCCGTCACTTGGTGCCACCGCGATGGCGTCTCCGGCATCTTTTTTGCTCGCTGGTTAAGCTTTTAAAGCCGGACGGACAAACATGTGCAGGAAAGAAGGAACTGAGAAACATTGTGCTTGATTCGCACATTGAGTTGCTCAAGAAGATAAATCTCCCACGCATGGGACAAGAAGTCGATACTGAGCGTCCCCTCGTTGCGGCCACCCGACACAAAATGGCCAAGCGGCTTCCCTGACCAGTATATCCCGACGGGCCACGTGATCTCTCCCCACAGACTTGTTAAAACTATTTTGAGGAGGCCGTGCATTCACGGAAAAGACTGAGACAGACCACAGGTCTCAAAAACTATGGCGTTTCTCTTACACCATTTAGAAATTCTTGAATGGTATGTCAGGCCCCTTAGAAACTTAAACAGACATTTCAAACCCCTCAACTGAATTTGAAGGTACGTCAAAACATTATAGAAATCCTGATGGGTCCCATTGACGGTTTTACAATAGGGTCCAAGTCGAAGATTTATCTGAGACAGATATTCGTTCAGGTCGAAGATCTATCCGAGCTGGACATTTATCTGCGCTAGAGATTTATCCGAGCCGAAGATTTATTCGAGACGAATCTATCCGAGCCGAAGATCTATCTGAGCCGGATATTTATCTGAACCGGACATATATCCGAGTCGAACATTTATTCAAGTCGAAGATTTATTCAGAGAGAGATTTATTCAAAACAAATATCTATTCGAGCAGGAAACTTATCTTACCCGGACGTTTATTCAAGCTGGAGATTTACCTGATAGAGGCTGTATCCAATCCGAAGATCTATCGGAGCCAGACATTAAAGAGTTTTAGTATATTATTCTGACAGCTCCGGTACCCCGATAACGATACCCGATGCGATGCATCCGGAAAGCGCGGCGGCGGAGTATCGGGTATCGTTCTCGGAGTCATCAGAATGATCTACTAGAACTCTTCATTTATCTGAGCCGAACATTTACCACCCACCCCTACATTTATCGAGGCATAAGATATATCTGAAACAAATAGTTTTCCGAGTAAAATCTCTATTCGAGCCAGACATTTATCTAATGGGACATTTATTCGAGCCGGGTATTTATCCAAGGCAAAGATTTATCCGAGACAGTGACTTATCCAAGTCGGACGCATATCTTAGCCGGAGATTAATTCGTTCGGGACATTTATCTGAGCCCGACATTTGCCAGAACCGAGGAAATATCCGAGACAAATATGTATCTAAGCCGAAGATTCATCCGTGCCGGACACTTATCCGAACCCTGATGAATCCGAGCCGCACATTCATCTGAGCTGGCAATGTTTTATTCAAAGCCAGAGATTTATCGGAGATAAAGTTTTACAGACTCGAAGATTTATCTGACCCGAACATTCAACTGAGCCGGAGATTTATCTAAGCCCAAATTTTATCCGAGACTGAGATTTATGTTAACCGGATTCCTATCCCAGCCGGACATTCATCTGATCCGGACATTTATCTGTTGTGAAGGTTTATCCCCTCTGGGCATTTATCCGGACCAGGCATTCATTTCAGCCGTGCATTCATCCCATCCGGGCATTTATCCGAGGCGGGCACTTGTTCGAGCCGGACATTTGTCCGGTCCGCGCAGGATTTGTAGTTTCCCGGGGCCGAGGCGCTCACCGTTCCTGGCGGGGCTGGCGGGGGGACTGCAGGCGGTGGGCGTGCCTTCCCTGCGGTCCGCCGCGGGAGTCGAAGCCTTGGCTCCGGCGGCGTGCGGACTTGGCGTGTGCCGGCGGCGGCTGCTGTCCCTGGGGGTGCTGTGCCGGCGGCTGTGCGAGCAGGTGCGCCATGGCGGCCGAGAAGGTGTATCCGGCCCGGTGCATGGCGAGCAGGCCGTCGTGGCAGCCGTACAACAGGCTCAGTTCGCGGGCCTCGTTCTCTTCCTGCGCTTGCTGTCTCCGGAGGGCCACCTGGGCAGGAAAGGGGGTCGAGACGCCAAAGGGAGTCCTCAGAATCGGGCACGTGACCGCAGAGCTTCAGTTGTCCCGCTTCCAGCGCGGGCTTCCTACCTTCGGCAACACATCGGCGTCACGTGCACCTCGAGCGCGCGTGCGCGTAGCGAAAGCACTGCGGAAGGCACGAAGCGCGCGCTGGAGGCCGGGCGATCTCGGAAAGACATGCCCTGCCGTTCTCCCTGTCAGTGACTGACTACACATACACAGTAACACTCACCATGACGTCATATGACGTCATAGTGTCATGTAAGCGTCATTATGTCTCGTGACACCAAGACGTTAAAGAGCCGCTGAAAAGAGAAGATATTTTCTTAAACAGGCTGATGGGGACACGCGTGTCCAAAAAAATGAATATTACGCGAAAAATATACTTAGAGCAATATTGACGGCGCGAGACGCGATTTAGTCTGTAGTCACCTCCTTTCCAACTTGTTTTGCTCGGCATTTCGGGAGCTTGGAGGAGAGGTGGATCGGCTTGGCTATCACGTTGAGGTGGAGAGAGAGTGTATGACCACCTCGTTAAGGTGGAAAGAGTGCATGACCATTCCGTGACGTCATGGACTTTGTGCTCAGAATTTGAAATAAATCTCGCGCCGTCAATATTGTCCTAAAAAGTGTTCTTTTTTCTCGTAGAATTTATTTTTTTGACACGCCTGTCCCAACCAGACTATTTAAAATAAACATTTTTTTTCTTTTCAGTGGCCCTTTAAGTGATGCAAGTCTCACCGCCGAATTTCGCGCAGTAAGTTCACAGCCATGACGATGCCACAAGAGACATATCCGGGTCAGCTGGGAATCCTTCTCGTGAAAAATTATATGAATGTTTTAATAAGCATGGGACCATATGAGATCATATAAGAATTTGTATGCTCCTATGTAGTTTATGTAAGCTCATATATGTTTATTAAACAAATTATACATAAACGTCTTTTTTCTTTTGTTAACGGGGATAGAAAGGAAAGAGTAATTGATGGCGCAACCGAAACTTCTTCCGGTTCCCCTTTTGTGACCCCCGATGCTGACAGCTGGCAATCACAGGATAACAATTTAAGAATGCTCTAAATAAACTCCACCCACACCTCAGCCACGGCATCGGATTACTTTGCGGGCCAACTAGGAAAGGAAGTAGCAATGACGACTTATACTCGAGACATGCGGGGAACCCTCGGTCCCCTCTCCCTTCCCTGTGCCTCGCTGTTCTTTTTGGTTTTTTTTTGTTTTCTTTTTACGCAGAGGGGCGAACGGAGGGGGGACAGGGAGGGTCAATGCCCGGAAAAAGCAGTTCCGGAGAGCCGAGAAAATTGTACTTGGCCACCGGCGCTCTCGACACCAAGACTCGAGAAGCGGTACGAGGAAGGACGTGCGGCGCAGAAAGGCTTCGACGTCAGGCAGCAGCCTGGTGACTTGGTTCGGAGGTCACCCCGGATCTGAACCGCGACGTACTCAAGACGCGGGGCAAGACAACTACCGCTGGGACGATCAGCAGGAGCAGTGGCGCCGCATCAACTCAAGGTTTCCTCGGTGGCTGTTCCCCAGTCCCGAAATCGCCCAGGCAATAAGTGAGTCAATTAACCCTTTTGCCGAAAGCGAACTGTTGCCGTTGCGTAGCATGTTCATCCGAAGAGAGGGTCGGAGGTGATCGGTAGGAATTGGAATAAGGAACCCCTATTCAGCATGATCGTCAGCGCGATGTGCCTCGGTAGCGCACTATTTGCGCAGAGTGAAGGAGCAGTGGCTGGCAGCAATGAGGATGAAAGGAAAATTATTTAGTAATTATTAATTCGTATATGAATATATTTACCGGGTCCGACCCGCAGTGCTTGCGATATCAAAGTGCACAATAAATCGGAATTTTATATTTCGGGGCTCATCCGTTACATTCGGTATTTCGACTGCGTCCTTCCAAAAGTATATATCCAACGCGGGATATTGGTATACATTGCCGATCGCCGAATCGATACTGGATAAACGTTTTGAGAAGGATAAGGTCATAAACAAAGTTGATTAACGAAAGAAGATATGAAATATCAGGCCCGCTTAACCCTTAAGTTTCCAGTGGGATTTTGAAACCATATACTGGTTTTCGTCTCCTAGCAGGCCACCCCTGCGTGTCAAACGTGCGAGCACCCGGTGTCGCAACGAAACCTGCTTCCTTTTGAAGTTTTTGCTTTCGGTTTGTTCAAGTGTCTGGCGCAAGAGCGCCCACGGCACGTAGAAACATAGTGCGTTCAAGATATGCCGCATGAACACGTCTCGCCTGATCTTGGGGCCTAATATGATTGAACTGGTGGTTTGGTGTTGAGTTTTTCAACAGCATGCAAAGCTGTCGCGAGTGCGTTTTTGTCCTAAATGGCTTCTATTAAAAAGAGGGATTTTGAAACAGGTATGCAACGTTCGTACAACATCGGACGTTAAAGGCAAATCTCCTGGAAATACCGTTTTCATAAAAACACAGTGACGGTGCAGGCGAGCTGGTGTAAGTTTGCCATAATGTTAAAACACCTTAGACTGGGTGTGAAAAAACCTTGAAACAACAAAAAGTAAATGTGACAGGGAAAGACGTCAGCAAGAGCACGTCTCACACTTACGTTTGAGACGTCGTCTGGCTGACTTCTTTTTTTTTGTCTCTTCTACTTTTGGTTGTTTCGAGGCTTCTCAACACCCAGTCTCAGGTGTTTTCACATAATTGTAAACCGCTTTCATGTTATTTATTGATTGTTGGTCAAAGTCGTTGTCAAAATTTACGTGAGACTATTTTATGGAGGCTCAAATTGACGCTGTCACGTTCCATAAATATGTGGGGCCACACTTTACATTGGACGCGACGAGGACAATGCCTAGAGCAGCTCTAGCGAAGAATGTCCACCTACGGAAAAAATAAAATCAGAGAGACAGTTTTACTGCTCCAAAAAAAATGTAACGAAACAACGGCGACGGCACCTGCTTTTGCTGGCATTATTCCGCCAGGAAATTATTAAAGCGCAGCAAATTCCGCTGCGCCTTCGACGTTTCAGTACCTCAGAAAAACTGCAGTCCAGGCGTTTCTTCAAAACTAACATACCCCGTCTGGGTAGAACTGTGAATAAAAGGGCCCATGATTATTTTGTGGAGTTCTTAGAGTATACAGAAATCTCTGACTACATAATTTAACAGTCCTTTTTGTATCTTTCCAGCAGCATTCCCAACATCCGCTTAAATTACCAAAGATGAATTGCGGGACCCTTTGTCTATCTGTATCTACACGTGGGCAATACGACTTTGCAACACAAGAAAGTGATTAGAACGAAACTTGTCGTATTGATCAAGTAGCAGATACCATGCTTTGCGAAACAACTGCAGGATCCACATTCCACAAGCGTGCTAAATGCACACCAGGAAGACCATCCCTGAGGGGAAAAGTTGAAGCTCAACCGCACGAAAAATTGAAGCGCGGCCCGTCCAAAGGGTTGCCAACAAAATATATGTGTGGCAGAATAACGCTGGCCAGAATATGGGGAACGAAAGTGCTAGTTTTCCTCCCGCAAAGACATAACCAACGCAACAGGTTCCATGTGTTGTCAAGCATTGCTTCGCGCCAGCCTTAAACTGGTTTGTGTAAACACTGCAAGAGATGCTATGGTGACGTATGCAATTAGTCAACAAGTCAAAGCTTGTTTGAAACTTCATGCCCAGAATGCGTAAAGTGACTCTGAAATCCTGTACAAAACAAAACAGGCTAGTTAGTAATTTCAAGATTCATTCTAATATTGCGAGGAGAGTAAATGGTGAACATATGAAGGCAAAAAGGATTCCATAATGTTTTACACGATAACATTAAGGAAACGATAACATTAAGGAATAGAATAAAAAAACTTATAGCTTGAGGCATATCATCGCTTTATAATGCAAGGAGTAAAGCAAATGGATTAAAATAAACGCCAGATCACTGTCATTGCTGACATTCGTCTAAATTACGCAGTGCGAAATAGACTTAAAGACAAACAAGAGGCATCATTATAATAATAATCGTTAATACATAACAATTAGAAATACAAACTCAAGATGTCCCGCTCCAAATATGGACAAAACAGTAGGTCATTAATATGAATTCGGTGAAAACACCACTCTTAAGTTTGCTATCATCTGTTTCCTCTGAGGGGCTAAGCAGGTCTTCGGGTAATTAGTTAGTTAGGCAGGAACATAATGTGTTTTTTCTCTTAATTAGTTTTTTTTTTTGTAATTTGTGTATATTTTTTGAAATATCAACTACTTACTGCCTAAAAGATTTTACTCTGTTGGCTTTTCCCTTAAAATTTTTCGAAAGAAATACTTGGTCATATTTTCAAACAATATCTTAATTGAGCATTCATATTTTGAACCGTAAGGTTTTGAACACACATCTGGGTATGAATCAATCTTATATTTTAGACGATATTTCGTGGATCTTGACTCTTAAAAATGGCAGAAACTCCTAACGAGGGGCAGGTCTCGCATCATAGACTAATAACACTCACTTTTAAGTCCATAAACTAATGCCGAAACAACGCAAAGTTTCTGTATGACCTGATCACAATATTCTTTTCTTTAATTCATTTAGCGTAATTCAATCTATGTGAGCGATCAAACATGCGATTCCCGCCAGCTGGAAGAAACGTTAGATTTCGCCTTGCTTCACTGCATGTCAATACCTTGAAAACAAAATATTTCCGCGAAGTTTGCCGTTACCTACCATGGACCAACTAGCCCAAATCAAAGTTTTAATGTTCCGCTTATCATTTATTTCAAGAAGACTCCAAAAACACGAATTTTTTGGTCGAAAGTAAAAATTCGACTTTAAACCGGTGTCTGATTCGAGATGAGAACACCCATATATATTTATGGATGATCGGCTTCACAATAAAGATGCTTGTTTACTATTTTCTGGCATAAAAGATAATGGAAGACTCTGAACCGCTTGAATTTAACCTAAGTATAGTTATACACGGGTATCAGATCTAAGCTTGTACTGTTGTTCTATTACGATCATCCAGATTACAGAAATTGTGATAAACGCCAGTGCGTCTCCTTTGGGCCATGAAAGTATAGCGTAGAGTTCTTCATATAGGACAGTTGGAAGAAGAGAAGCTCGACCATCTGTGTGCTAACTGCGTATTTCCCCATTCACCGGTAGATTGAATATATTTATTTGTTTTATTTCTAGTACGACCGCAGTGAAGTCACAATGTGGCAAATTGAAAGTAGCATTGATATGCAGGTATTTGTAAAATATTTCATTTCTATTTATTTGTTTCTTTCCAAGCAGGGTAGCCTAAAGGCAATTGTAAACGTAACTAGAAAAGCGATACATTTTTTTTTTTTTTCACAGCAGTAAATAGCAATGAAAATTCATTACATTTAAGGTTCAGTAAATTGTAATCGTAATTTAGAAAATTTAATATCACCTGCCAAATCTTTTAAGAAGGTACCAACGTTTCAAAACAGGCTCGGTTTTTGCTTCATAGGCAAGGTGAAGGAAAACCGGGAGTTTATAGCATATCCAAAGCCGACTCGCACAGGACGTTACGTCCGGTTTGACTTAAACCACCCAACGAGTCACAAGACTTTTCTGGTTATGACCCTGCTGTGCAGTGCTAGGAACACCTGCTCAATAGAGACGGACCACAAAAAAAAAGAAGGGCAAACAGTCATCACCGATTTAAAAACAGAACGGGTACACCAGTAGTTTCATTTCTCGCCTTGATCGGTGACAAGATCGCAACCGACAACACCTCCAGATAACAAAACAGAACGCCGCTCCGCCCACACACCCGCATCTGCGTTCCCTACATAAAGGAGACTAAAAGAAAGAGCGCATGATATTACGTATTTGATTTCATGAACAAAGTGCACTGCCACCTACAATCGGCGAAACGAAGAACCTCCGAGAAAAAAATTAGCCAACACAAAAACGGTGTGCGTCACATTCGACTGCGTGCGCAACGCTGTTATTGTGAGGACAGTGACCATTGCATCGACTTCGCAAACACTCGCATCATAAATGCTGGGGTCGAAATTCCGCCACCGGCTTTTGTAGACTCATGGCATATCCAAAAAACACCAGGAAATGGAAATAGACATTTTCATCCTCGGTCACATGGGCGCTGCCATCTTGGAATCACGTGATGCGGCCGCCATTAGGTTGCTTCAACTCGTCGCTCCGCTCTTCCCTCCGCGCCTTGGCGGATGCGTTGTATTGGGGCTTTTCGTCGCGTTTCACCGCGCTTTCTTGCCTTACTTTGCAGAGTATAGTTTTATTCACTATTTTACTGCCTAATTACATTACATCATAATGTGGATAACTTCTCCGGTTAATTTTGTAGCACGATTTGAATATTTTTACCATCGGCGTACCGAATGCGTTTGGATGAGGCACATGAATCAGCGTTAGCACTGAGCCATATTGATTATGTAAATCAGTAATACAGCAGAAGCGGCCAAAGATCAATTACTTATGATCAATTGCTCAGGTTTGTTTACTAATAGTGGCGCAGCATTTGCAATTAAAAGCGCGTATATTTATGATTCCGGATTTAAAGGTGTCAAGCACAGTCAGGAGGAGGCTATGTGTTTCTGAAAGCATCGTCCTTTGCATTCATTATAGATCGAAAACAAGTTCGTTTGGTTATTTGAGGAAGCTCTTAGAGGAGATAGGCAACGAACGTTTCACTCGGATTTTATCTGATGCTAGAAATAATTGTACGTCAGCATCAGGCGATGTGTTTGTTCATAATATCACACCTACATGTGTATGACGTTCTCAATCGTTTTTGCGATATAAAATTTCGGTTGTTCGGTTTAGTTAAGGACTCTAAGAAACTGTATATCCCTGCTCGGTCTAATTTCGACAATTTTTGAGTGATTTATTGATTGTCTTCAGGTAACCAGTTCATTCCACTTAATTTATTTTAACGCAAGGTTGGGACTTCCCGCGTAAGAAACTGACACACACCGCTTAAGAGTTCCAAGTTTTTTGGATAGCGCACGCAAAATCGTTGAATACGCAAAGAAATAGCGTCGTCTCCATGCGCTAATTTAAAACGCGGTTTAGGCTCGGCGAATGCCCAGTAACGACGACGCAATTTTTTCTTTCCTTGCGTACGCAAAAAAAAAAAAATATTGCATGCGCTGTTTTAACTCTCGCCAGTGTCTGGAGTCCGCAATCTTTGACGCCGAAAAAAAAGCCGCCTGCATAAAAAAAAGCTTTCGACTTCAGCGTTGTCGAAAGAGAATAGAGGTTTACTCTTAGTAGCTGTCGAGTCGACACCGAAATTTGCGAAGAGCATCTTTTCAAACCAATAAAGATCTTTTTACACAGGTCCATGAAGTGGCGCCTAGCGTTAGACTTTAGCCAAACTTTCCGAGGTATTTCTTTTGTGCGCTTTAATTTCATTTGGCCAATTTCACGGATGTTAGACTTAATGTGACGGGCCTGTCACTTATATCTTCTGTACGCCGCACGCAAATGTTCATATAAAACTGGTTTATTTCCGAGAGCCAATATTGTAAAATGTGAGTATATTTCACAATATTGGAATACTCTATGAGTACTTTAGCAGGGCTGATATCGAAATTTCCTACTCGGCCTGGGTCGCACTATCAAAATTTTTCTCGAGCTCTTATTTCTTTTTTATAAAACAGGCAAGACAATTTTACTTGTTTCTTTGTTTTATTATTTGTTTGGTTTTCTTGTTTTTTTTGCTTTTTTATAAACTCTCTGCGTTGTTGTACGATACGTTTTTTTTTTTATTCTGGGAAATACACTAAAAGTTGGTTCTCCGCGAAAGCAAAACAGTCAGTAGTAAACTCGAGAGTTAATTTGTTCTTACCGATTGAGCACATGACTAATCTAGCTGTTGACCTGCTCCTTCACACTTCCGCATTACTCTTTTCATTGGTTTATTTTTTTGAAAACTATCGTCATCGGGTGCGGCCGAAGACGATGGTAATTTTCCCTGTACATCAGTTCAGCAGTTCAACCCGACCTAGGCGCATCTTAACTTCAGTTGTATCTCGCGGCGCGTCCGCTGGGGATACGGGGTGGCACCCCTGTAACCTCTTCCACTGTATCTGTTTCGGCTCCGAAGTGGCCGATTGAAGCCAAAATCTCACGTGCAGTTCCTCGAGTGATCGCTGCGGGAGAAATGGCGTGTACTTGATCGCCATTGGGCGCTTCAGCCCGTGCTCTTTGGAACGCACAGTTATGAAACGAAAATATAGATGGCGCTTCGAACGACGCCAGGCGGATTGAAGTGAGTCAGGGCCCCCACTGATCTCTGTGTCTATTTGCTGGAATGCGTTTGGCCAGCTCCGCCTATGGCCCGGAATGCGGTCACTGGCGGCCATCTTTAGGTAGAGTTATATCATCTCTAGCCATCATTGTAATATGGCGGGCAGCGCAATGGTGGCAGGCTACCATAAAAAAGCCATGGATCCAGTACACTGTACCATGGGGGATATTACGTGCTTGATTGAAGTTGTTCGACGAAGCAGATTCTTGAAACCCGGCGTGAACGGTAGCCTTATCTTTGGGGACCCGGAGAAAGTTCTACAAAAGCGCAGCACCGGGGAAAGCAGCGCAGCTCGCATCGAAGCAGACTCCGTAGCGGCGTCTGCTTTCGAGGCTTCTTTCGATGCGACTTTCGATGTGTGCTGTGCTGCTTTCCCCGGTGCTGCGATTTTGTGAAACTTTCACCTGGTCCTCAAAGATCGGGCTACCTTTCACGCCGGGTTTCAAAAACATGTTTCGTCAAATAATTTCAATCAAGCACGAAATATCACCCATCCTATTTTGACGGCAGCCTGCCACGACACCTGCCAAAACGCTGTCCGCCATGGATGGATGACAGTGGCTGCAAGAGCTGTACCTTGGCAAGAGGTAATATAACCTCAACCTAAAGATGGCCGCCAGTGACCGCATTCGCAGAGCGGGCAAACGCGATCCAGCAATTGTCATTGAGATCAGTGGGGTACCCCGTCCGCGGGAGTTCCACAGCTGAGGTAATCTAGTGACGTTGGCTGTCCTTCATATCTGCGCGTGTTTATGAATGAAGCAGAACGATTGGGTTGGGCAACTGCATTGGTTTAAACTTTCGACGCGCATTTCTAACGCCCGAGAGCCGTCACTATCTAGGCGTGATGAAATTACACGCTATAATAAGCGTGTGAACCCTGGGTACACTTCACGCCTGCCAAGCGTTAAATTGAAGCGCAGCTCACGCTCAGACTGCGTGCGTTCTAAGCCTGCAAACTTTCCATGCTTACAACAAGCATATAAAAAAAGGCTTTGCGTCACGCTTGCTAAGCTTGAATACGTTTAGAATAGGCGAGTCAGATACCTAGAAGATAGGGCGCTTTAAAGAGTATGTGAAT
Organism: Ixodes ricinus; assembly: GCA_037355805.1. Classification (NCBI taxonomy): domain Eukaryota; kingdom Metazoa; phylum Arthropoda; class Arachnida; order Ixodida; family Ixodidae; genus Ixodes; species Ixodes ricinus. Next base: position 34,845 of record JAZHYW010066813.1, read on the forward strand.
TTGGTCACTGAAGCTTTGAACTACCACCAAATATTGCATTAAAGCTAGGAACGATGGAGGTGTCGGCGGGTTTGGAAAGACAATTCCCACCTGATATCAGAAAGACCTTCATGCAGTTGAAATTGTCATGTCCATTGAAGCTGAATGCCCCTGTTAAACATAAAGCTTCCTTGTAGGGGTCCCTTGATTCACTTGCTGTTCCTAGATTAATTACAACAGTAAATCTTGTTAAAAAGTCATTCTTACCCAGCCCCTGGAATTTAGCAGTTTTTAGGAATTCTTATTCTGGGTTTATGGTTTCTTAGTTGGTAACAATTAAGGCCCGTGAGAGGGCTGCATGGTCCCAATTTGGCACCCAGCGAACGCATACTCACGCATCGCGACCGCATAGCTTCCAAAAATGAAGCGAAGGGACAGGAACGCGTTCCAAGACTGATAAGCGGAGCGAAAGGTAATTACTATGCAATACCTTTTTACTCCATCCCCTTCTCATGCGGTGGCCGATACACTGGTCAGACAGGGCGTTGCCTGAACACCCGCTTAAAAAGAACATCTTCGAGGTTTCCCGTGCTGTAAGCGAATCTTATCATCCAATTGTGGTGCATAAACTCCTCTGCATGGACTGTGGAACTCGTTTCCAGGACACTAGCATAGTTGGGAAGCACAAGACCAAGCCCGGCCGAGAGAGTTATTGAAGCCTAAAGGATAGCTGGTGACGAACACAACATCCCTGCTCCCGCTCTTTGGTTGTCCAAGGCTGAGATGAACTACCTGAAGCCAGAACTGAATTAGTCAAGGGGCTTATTTATCTGTGTGGATTTGTCAATCGTTCTTACTCTTCCTTCTTTTTTACTTTTTCTTTATCTTCTAGTTTATCGTTGTTTTATTTTGGGGATTTTCTTTTTTTTTTCATGGTATTTTTTCATGTATATTCTTCTCAGTTTAATAAATAGGAAGGCAGATTGGACGTATTGAAGGAGACATCAGTACATGTTCGTTGCTAATTGAAAGAAATGTGATGCCTGTCCTTGTCCCTAAGGATTTTTTATTCTTTCTGATTCTTAAACATTTTAGCCTGGCACGTAAAGAGTAGACCAGATATATTTTTACAAGGAGGGGGTACATTGTACTCGCCCCACCCCTCCCCCCCAAATACACGTACCTGAAATATAAAAATAAATAGCGTTGCGTGTGTTATTTAACATCCTCGAAGTGCATCTTGAGTGGCACAAAGAATCGAAACGGGATGTAGCTGTGGCTTTCTCCGTCGCCATTCCAGACTCAGCTGCAGGTAGACAATCACTGCGCGCCTGGAGCCTTAATATAGAGAGACATTCTTCGACGATAGTTTCTGGTAACTAAGTTACTAGAGAGTTTTAGGGAATCGTTTCTGCACATCCGATACGGTCCGATAGGCCCTCCAGTACGAGCTGTGTATGCGCTACCACAGAAGATTCGCATACGCGCAGTGCGTACCGGAGGGCCCCCATCGTACCGTTTGGGGTGGGCGAAAACAGTTCCCTAAAACGCTCTACTTTGTGTGAATAAATGTCACGATTCAGCTTGAAATCGTGCACAACACTTCGGTTCGTGTAACTGATATTGTGATTGAACAGTGACTATTACTAGTTTCAAGCGTAAATGTTTACTGCTTTTTTACACATTTTCGCAGCTTTTACAGCGCAGAAGTATCTTATACGCCAATCTCACAGAAAAAAGTTTAACAAATCTCAGCGCATGGAGGCTTTGAATGCTCCAGCTGCAAGGAACGTGCTGTTTTCTTTTTTTTTCTGCGCGTGTGTTTTTTGCGTAAAGTTGTTTGGAGAATATGACGAACAATGCATGGCCTTTCCGACGTAAAACTATTGCTGTATTTACTTCAATAAAAACACGTCGAAGAGACTAAAAACTGCGTACATGTAGGAATATGAAAGCCTTTCTGCACGCAGCGCATTCCTACAAGCAGCGCGTCACGTCTTGCTTTTGCACACGGCGCTCCGGCGGTGACATCACGTTCCCCACTGCGCATGCGCGGCACCCCCGCCGGCTTAACGGCTTCCGTGACGAAGCATCTGCTTTGCTGGGTTTTTCCTTGTTTTGTTTCTTAGGCACGGTCGCTTTGCCATTGAGCGGCGAGTGCTTGTTGACGTATTTTTATGGCCATCCTTCGGGCACAACGCCGACGCTTTTACCCGTAATGGGACTTATAAGGCTGGCGCCTTAAAGGAACCACTATTATTATCAAAGTCCTTGCGCCTGCCTTTCTGCAGAACACTGATGCAGCCAAGCAACGCGTTATGCATAACAAACGTAGCGAAAAACGAGCTTTATCTGCGCAGACAGCCTTTTCGCGTTACGACGTTATTTCTGTTCTGTAAATCGCCAGCGTCTTCTTGTGTATCGTGTTGATTCGCTATTCAGGGGCCTCGCGGCAAAGCGGATCCACGGGCTTTGTTCATAGATATTCCCTGCATTACTCACGCAAATACGGTAATTGTCTTTGAGCCTGCATTCAATATCTTCAGAAGACATGTCGTAGGGCTTGTTGCCACTTTGTGGATGGAGTGTACATCTCTGGTTCCTGACCCTTGCCCTCGTTTGTTTTCTTATGCTTATTTATTTCATGAATATGGTTTCTGCACAAAACTGGAGACCTGCTGGTTGTTTTGGGCCACTCAAAAATGAACATTCTTATTAATCATATGTTATTATTAGAGTTATTATTATTATTAACCTGACGGTAACTTATGACGACATGTGTGCACTTCGGTGTCTTACGAGTGTTAAATTTAGTTAGGACTGAGAGGATCACATCAAAATTATAAAAACCGGTTTGACGCTTATTATATTATAAGACGAAAGGCACCATATCCTGACATGATTAAAACGTCATCGAGTTGTCCCGTCTCCAGCGCCAGCTTCCGATATTCGATAACGCTGGCGGTCGTTCCTACTTTATCTTCCCGAGAGAATAAGAAAGAAGATTGGGTGGTGCGAAATGCGTGCTGCGAAAGGTACGTGCTCAGCACACAAATGACCCGGAATTATCTGGGCCTGAGAACGTCCTCCCCTTCCTCTATGAAACGACATGGCATTCTGACGACGCCAATTCAGCAATTGTACCCGAGCTTGATGCCGAGCGTCGTTCGACACGGTGATTGAACACGAGTCCCAGCCGTATCTAATCAGCGTCTTTGGTCGGCCTCACTGTGATGACGTCAAAATTCTAGCGCACGAGCTTTGTCTATTTGAAGTGCGGCGAGGCCACCATACTGGATGTGACGAAAGTCAGTCGTGTATTGCCGTACTGCATTGAACCGGTAGATAGGGAGGTGGTGACACTATTTCATTCGCGGATCTGCGTGGCGAATGAATTGTATGACGCGAGAGAGGCTCTCACCTGTGCAGCCATAACCCGCTGTCTCTCGGCGATCAGGGTACACTTAGCACAGGCGCAGTCCCGCCAACGGCAGTAGCGCTTGTGCCCCTTCAGCGCCGACACGACTCCGTGGTTCCGACAACGGGCGCACTTGGGTGTCCTCTGGTAGCGTTCCGCAATGCCCACACCGCCCGGGCCTCCGCGAAGTCCCGCTGCGGCAGCCGCCGCCGCCAGCAGCGGACCCGTGGGCACAGAGCCCGGCATGCCACCTCCGCCGCCGCCGCCGCTCGAGCTGCTCATCGCAGCGCCTGAACCAACACTGTCACCAGAAAAAGACCGCGCGCTCAACTTTCCCGCCTGATCGGAGAGCACGCAATCGCTCAGAGAGGAAGAGAGCCCCGGAGGAGCTCCGACACCGCGCCAAATCGCGCAGGCGCGCGCGTTTTTCTGACTTGTTACCTATCGGGACGGTTGACAACTCTCGAGGGTTCCTCCTCTCCATCGTCTCCCACCCGTCTCGTGCGTCATTTGTGTCCGCCAATCGGAGCGAGGCGTCGCCCTGGGGCTCCGCCCCGTTGTCTGCTTCGAAGGGTGTCGATTGGCCGGTTGGTTCGAACGCGGATTTCGCGACTCAGTTGAGTGGGTAGAGGTAGCGGGCGAGGGTTGTAGCGGATGCGGTTGGTTTCGGTTTCGCCCGGGCAATTTTGAAATCGGACGCCCGCGCGCTGCGCGCCGTTGCGTCCATTCTGACCTCCTCTTCCGCTTCTTTCATGCTAATCCTTTCTGCTCATCTCTTATTTAATTTTTATTTTTTGGGGGGAGTGTAGGTATTTGAGTGCGACTGATATGACGGGATTGTACTTCCGGAAGCGATGCCAGAGACATGCTCCGATGTGCCTATATGCTCCTGCGGGGTGCCTTGGTCGCAACGGCGTTGGGCCAGCTGTAGCGATTCGCACCAGTGGGTCATAATACATACAATTCAACCTCCCAATTGTCATACTCTCGAGTCCCATGCTGTTCTTATTTTATGTTCAAGCTTTGAAAACCACTTTGCAAACTTGAGCCCCTTACTTCAAAAAGGTGAAGGATTGAGTTCAATGGTTACTGAGATTGTATTTAAATCAACTACCATTAGTACTAATTCGTTTCGTCAAAACGTGATTGATTAGTTTACCCGTTAACTTACAAAGTAATTGAAATTAATTTCACAGTACTCTGCCCTCATAGGTCTTGAGGAGATAACGGACACACATTTTATATTTTCACGAGCGTGTTTCTTTCTACCTTTGTACAGACGACGAATTAATGTGCTGCACTTGATCTCATTAGCCTTGGCGAGCGCACATGCTTGAGAGGGAGCTTTGGTTCCAGGGAACCCACACACATCAAAACCCTGTCGAACGGCACACACGCACCTCATCCATGCCTCTCACCGAACTGCGCGCGCCCTCTCAAAGTATCAACAGAACATGCTCACAAAAAGAAGGTGAACTGCAAGGTTTCACCAATATGTGGAAAGCGTCACCGAACGACGGAACGAAAAGTTATATCACAACCTGAGCCACGCAACTATTTGTTGGCTCTATTGTTTCCTAACCTTGGTGCTTTGAATGCAAGTCAACTGTTGCGCAGTCATCTAGCAGCAACAAACCAAATACACTATAGGGTATTAGTAGGGACCGCTCTGGCACGCATGTATTTAAACCATCGTAACCACCTGACGTATGGTTCATGCTCTTTGTCTAATTTTAAATTCCAATTCAAAGTTGTCTATCACCGGTAAACTGAAGAATTTTTCACACAAAAGCTTTTTACATAAGATACAGAAAAGCGTGTAATCCTTGTGCACTACCAAAGAGTCGACTAACAATATTGAGTGCTGCTTCTTTTGATATTACTACTTTTCAATTTCACTCTCCGAAGTTACTCGAAGAAACATATATCTCTTCAGCTATTATGCTACAAAACGCACACAAATCGAGAGTCATGCAATCAGGTTGTCACTATACCTCGATGATCAGGAGAAATGCTACTGATTTCTAGAATGCCATGGCATGCTCTATTGACTGTCTGACGTGCGGCACGGATGTGGCGGGACGGATGAAGAGATTTGAAGGTATTAAATGGGGATGACTATCGTACACATTTAAACATGTTTACTGAGTGCCCCTTCCCCTTTAAAAAAAGACAGGAGAAGCCAGAGGAAACTACCGGGTCGACCGGTGCTCGTCAGTAGTATTGCGATAGTATTTTCGATATATTTTCCAGCGTCTGTATCTGTGTCGAGATACAGTTGATCAATCTATTTTAATCTCAGTGGTCGAACGCATTCGCGATATGTCAGTTGTATCGAATTACACTGTCAAACCTAGTTGTCTCGTAACATGTGTTGTTGAACATTGACTTTCGTGTGTTTGCCCCATACTAAACACCACCTTGATTTGGCGGGAGGGGTCCCCAAATCTTACGATGTAAATCCGCTGCATAACCTCCTCCACGAAGGGGAAGCCTGGTTACCTGTTATATTGCAAAAAAATTAAGTAAACAAATTTTTAGAAAAAAAGTTTAAAAAAAATGCAGTGAATAAAAGCTACAATCGAAAGCTACTCGCAATACTGTGCATTGTAGCCTGTGACAGGTTAGGAGCCCTGTAGATGTTTCGCCCCCGCGCGAGCATATGCGGAGAGCAAGTCGTGTGCTTCTTGGGCAGGAATCAACGTTACTAGATTACCTCAGTTCTAGAACTCCCGCGGGGGGTAACTCCCGGACTCACTTCAACCCGCCTGGCGTCGTTCGAAGCGCCATCTATATTTTCGTTTCATAACTGTGCGTTCCCAAACAGCACAGCTGAAGCGCCAAATGGCGATCACAACGCCGCCATTTCTCCCGCAGCGGTCAGTCGAGGAACTGCACGATGACATCTATTTTGGCTTCAATCGGCCATTTCGGAGCCGAAACAGATACGCTGGAAAGGGCTACAGGGGTGCCACCCCCGTGTCCCCAGCGGACGCGCCGCGAATTTTCATCGAAGTTAAGATGCACCTAGGTCGGGACGTGCTACCTGAAATCAC
>JAZHYW010066816.1:0-164066 GCA_037355805.1 Ixodes ricinus
GATCTCCATATTCTGAGTTTTGGGAGGAAAAGCGCAACGCAAAAAGGTAATATTTGCGTTACCCTTTTGCACGCGATTGTTTGAGTAGAGCACAAACTATGGGAGCACAATATGAGTTTCAGAGCAGGTGCTGCATTTTGTTGCCTCCTTTGAGTGAGGATGCTGTGTGTGCACCTTCTGTACTGGGCCGAGAATTTCTACGTTGGGGAGAAGCGGGGACCAGCCCTTTTGTTCAAAAGGGTTGAGTCTCCTGGAGCTTCGGGACACAAAGAAACGCCAGTCTTAGGCGCAAATCCTGCCGTTACTCGGCCTCTCTTGCGTCTTATCTGTTCATTCCCCGCGCCTCGCAGCAGTGTTGTTGTTTAGGGGGGGGGGGGGGGCTGGCTTGTAAATCTTTTGCGAGAGTTTCGGACTCTACAGACAATTTTCTCCCGCATTTCCTACGCCACATGCTTCCCCCTCTTTTTAAATATCAGCTGATCTTCGAACACCTTATCTCCTCTGTGCAGGAATGTTTTTTGATAAGCGAAACAACCACTTAAATTCGAAAGTGATTTGTAACTTCAGTAGAAGTTACTGAAAAAGTAATTAAAATAATAATTACCGAAATAAAAATGAAATTGAAAGTTACTAAACTACTCAGAAAAGTAGTTAAACTACAGTAACTTGAGTAGTGTAGTTGAACTACGTACAAGTCTGATCAAGAGGCCAGGCGGCTAGAATAGGTAGCAGTGAAGATATGCCCACGATACCTTCAAGCAGATTTGTCATTCCTTTGAAGAACAAGTGCTCTGTCCTTTCATTAAAGATATGACGAAATCATGTCGATACCGTACAAGTAAATTTCAGAAGGTACCGCAGTTGGTCCTCGGCGGTGAGAATTTTAAAGCACGCGCTACTCACCCTCAAAACAATCAAAAACAATAACGAACAGGAGACAACATATTCCCTCCGCCAGTTTGACCAATTTTGTTTTTGTCAATCTTGGAACACCCTGTACACCCAAACAAACACTATTAGATCACATACAGGTGAAAATTATTTTTTAGGTTATTATGGTTGCTTTTCAACAAGTTTTTTTTTCGAAAACTACGTTCGGTTAGAATAAAATTTGAATTACCTCGAACCCTTATCTAATCTCTTCCTTCCACTCAGGTGGATCCACTTGAACGTTCCCTTGACCATCACGTCACCATGGTACAATTACTAAGACCTACGTGTTTTCCTGGTACTTTACGAAGGACATTTTTCTATGTTGTCCCATGCTAAGTGCACATCGAAAATGTAATATCGCCAGATAAAGAAAAAAAAATAATATTGTCGAATAAGTTTTTGTTTTGTCTTGTTTTGTTTTGCAGTGCATTTGCCTTTTTCTGCAGTTACGTACCCAATACTTTGAAGATCGCTCGCGTTTTTTTTAGTTTTGTTACCAAAACAAGAAAGGTATATTCTTTAAGCACAAAATAACCCATGTCTGGAAATATGTATTGTAATCAGCCTAAATTTTACGAAAGGCATAATTTTTTCTCGAATTTCGCGACTTGTATATTATCACAAAAAAAAAAGAATTGCGAATTTTGTTTTTATATGATAACAAATACATGACATAATAGCATCTTGATTCATAAAATTTCGGACCCCCTAAATTTTCCTGAAAACCACACTTTGCTGAATTGGCAATTGACAAGATTTGATTGAGTTTGGATATTTTTCAAGTAAGGGGACATGAGAGAAAAGCGTTCCACTTTTGTACGATCGAATCGACGACCGGCTAACTACCGAGACACTTTTTTTCTTAAAAGCTGGCATTAGACAGGAACTTGTGTCTTCTAAATTCGATCAGCCGCCAGACTTGTGCTGACTTATTACGTTCTCCCCATCTGTGCACATATAACCAAAGTCAAGTTATAGAGCGCGGCGCTTACCATTGATTTCTGCAGCAGTTGGAGGGACGATCAGCCCGCGCAGATTACATAGCAGGAGAAAAACAGACCTCTCAAGGCGTCTCCAATCCCTGTGAGGTTCTTAAACTGTACTGTTACTATGATTTCTTTTTTCGATCAATAATCTATGGGGTGACGACGCACATATGAAACGTCCTTATCACTTCAACACGAATATGTGAGAGACTCAGGTTTGAGAAGAGAGGTTGAGGAGACCAAGCGTCATACAACTATGCGCCATCATCTACGGCGACGATTTGACCGTAATGTAAGCTTAAATTGAAATAGAGTGATATATACGATGGGTGATCAATAAGTTTTGCCTCGTAGTCTGTAACTTTTTATTCAGTGATTGAATGGAAAGATGTAACAATCATATGGAAGTTTTGAATCTCCTATTTTCCAGGAGCACACAACTTTTTAACATAGTCCCCACCGGCGGCGATGCAGCTTCCGCTACCGGTGAACTACTCTTCGCATGCCGTCACAGATGATTGAGGGTGACTGTTGACGAGACCAACTGGAGGAGCTGCAGTTCTAAGATGTTTTGCCTCATTCATCTTACAGACCACACCTCGGGCCACCAAATTTTTGGCTGTTTTCCTAGGTAAAGGAGCGTCTGAAGGCCACATGGATTCCGTCCAAAGACGAGGTTGCCGGTACAGCGCGCCGTTGGTGTAGTCAACAACCGCCCTTAAAGGGAAGATGGGGAGCTTCTTGAAAAAATGAGTTCGAAGTGAATTCTAAGTGTATTTTTACCCCGTGAACCCGAATACCCAAACCTTTTGCTGCGCAAGTAGTGTGAAGCGCGAGAAAACGCGAAAGAAAGTCGCGGTACGTGACGTCATCGACGGATCTTTTGGCTGCCCAAGGCTAGGGAGGCGGGGCTACAGCCCTATTTTGAAATTGCTCTTATGGCTCTCTGGCGCGTCGCATTGAAATATAATTGTGATATCTGTTATTCTAAAGGCCAAATGAACGCAATTCAAGCGTTTTTTCTCAAATGCAGAAGTGCCCCATCTTCCCTTTAATCATCTACGACGGCTTGTGGAAAGTAGTTCACCGGCAGCTGCAGTGCATCGCTGCCAATGGGGACTATATTGAAATGATACTCCTGCATCCACCCCTGGTTTACATGTAGACTACCGTTTTGTAACTCATAGTTGATAAGCTTATTAAGTCTCTGAAGCATTGCATGCGGCTACGCCGCTGACGAAACTCCGGTAGCACGTCATGAAAAGAAAAAAAAAGAGTAATGCATATATTGTTTTGTTATTGTTTTTTGTTTATTCCGCGTTACCGCTGTGGTCATTTTAGCCCGCGCCGAGCCACCTTCGGAACGACATTCTCGCCTTGGATCCAGATAATGGCCTATATTCACAAACGTCCAACACCATTTGATCCTCCTTTTTGTGGACAATTATTTCGGCTGCCGACCACGACACACTTAATAGGAGTGTACTTAATAACGGTTCTTCAAAGTGTATGAAGACGCAGGAAAACTTTGGCCGGAAAAACTACTCTAGTCTACGGCGAGACATTTTTTTTTGTTTAATCACGCTCTTAATTACGGTATTTTTCTTCAAAGCTCAGTTTACATTCATCAAAAATTCATGGATATAAGTTTTACTTGTCTTAAATGACGCATGCAATGGCGAAATTTTTGTTTTTAAACAGCTTGAATTGGGAAAAAAGAAATCATAAAACGAATTTACAACGAATAAGAGTAAAATTTTGAGCTGTATTTATGGCGCGAAACGAATTTTTAGTTGGTGCTTGTGGGCACCGCGGAAAACTGTCCGCTATTTATCATGTGACTGGCCACTATTTAGCGCGTGGTGCGTTCGCTCTTTCGGAAGCTTCCAATGGTCTCTAAAAGTTACCTATTCATCTTCGTTTGAAGTGCAACAAAAAATAAAGATTAATAAGTAACTTTTAGAGCCCAAAGGAAGCTTCTGAAAGAGCGCAAGCACCACGTGATAGACCTGTGTGCCGGTCAGAAATTGAAAGCGGCGGAGCGCCGGAGTGTTCCCTTCCGGCGGTGGTGGCGGCGTGGAGAAACGCGTCGAACCGGCTGCGCACCACGCTCACCGTACGGAGGCGGCGTGACTTCGAGACAGCGGCGACGCAGCGCGGAGGCGCACAAGTCTACCACGTGACCGGCGGCGGCTTCTTCGCGGGCGCCAACTACAAATTGATTTTGCGCCATAAATATAGCTCTAAACATTTTTTCCCCTTCGTTGTAAATTCGCTTTGTTACAATCTTTTTCCATCTAAACTGTTTAAAAAAAAAAAAAAACTTGCATGTGTATTTTAGCACTTTATTTCTCCATTTTTGTGTATTAAAAAAACCTCCCGATTCCAAGGCCACTTCGTGAGATTGTTTTAATCTTAGTCACGCGCGGCGGTACGATTCAAAGAAGTACCAGTGAAACGAAAAACGCTGTCTCCACACAGTGGTGTCACTAGGGTCGTGGCACCCGGGGCGGCATCCTCCGCAACCCCCCCCCCCCTTGCGACCCGCCAAGATATCCCCCTTTGTGACGCCACTGCCTCTTCATATCAAAAGCATACGCGACAGCTTTTTGAGGGTTAACATTCCAGACTTCTCGCCATTTATGCCTCGCGTGAAACAGCGCCTCATTTGCTGCAACGCACTCCTAACCTTTAAACTTGTACTATCGTTGTGATTTTAACCCGAACAGGCCGTGAGACATACGTAGTCTGATAAGTGCTAAAGTCTTTGCATGTTAGCGTTGCGGTGCTAAAGTCGATGGCTACATTATGGTGGTCCTATTATAATGAAATCCGACCGGAGCGCAGAAACCTTGAATGGTCTGTTCGTGAGCGTGCTAACGAGCTAGCACTAACCTATCCTTGCCGATTACGGGGCACTTAATATAGGAATCCCTAGCGAAAACCAAAATGCCTATCATTTTCTGGCCAGGCGTAATTTATCGGTTGCTCATTGCTTCCGTGCGGATGCGCTTTGAACATTTTTCTTTTTTTTCCCTCACCGTCATTAGGGCAGCAATTACCCAAATAGAAACGCTCGGTAGACATTTCGCTAAATGACACAAGCACCAATTGGAATATGCTGCGAGTGTAGGTACACGCACTGCACTTGGTGGCGGCCGCGGCAGGATGAACTATTAAAACAGAAGTGTAAAGGAAGTGATGATCTGCACGTGCGCTCGTAAAAGCCGCGTTTAAGTTATTAACTTTAAATCGTTTATGAAAAAAAAATGAAGAGCGTACAGTGCATGTACTTGCGTTCCAACATTCACCATGGTGCTTGGGTATCTCGGGGAGAATCATAGACCTTCCTAGAAAATACCAACAGGCCTCGCGGCGATCCCAGGTTCCACTACACTGAGGGGGAAGTCGCTCACGCCGACTCTTCATTTTAAGTTCTGGAACATAAAAAAAAAGAACCTACATAATAGAAGGCCGACACATACTCTCCTTTCTTATCCTCTTGCTTCCTTTGCATTACGATATCACTAACTGCTGACCCTGCATGAACTTCCTGTGATGGGTGCTCCTTCAATGGCCATGCAAAATCATAATGGATTGCCGTAATGCATCGACGAAAATTGGGCGTGGAGGGGAGAGTGGGCGCATATTTTTGAAGTGGACGCGATGGCATATAGTACTCTGGTAACAGTTCAGTGGCTTTAGTGTATGCCTAATGGTAGCGTTCGAACAGGCAAGAGAAAGGAAAAGAAATAAAGTTTGAGCCTGGAGTTCCACAATAATTTCTAATAACGCCAATCTTGACCCAAGTTTGGTAATTCTAGGGCCTAACTGGCGCCTAATACGCTTTGGCTGCAAGGGTTAGTGCCAGTGTACTCTGCTTTGCCGTTTCCGTGGCTTTTTCTCTGGCCCTTTTTAAAATCATCAAAGAGCCAGACCTGTGCTAAAGATGCCACCTACGAACAGAAGAACCAGGAATAAACCAGCAGCCTAACCCTGGCACTTGTTTGGTGATGACAGCCAAACTATCCGCAGTAAAACCCAACCCTAACACTTTTTTGGCGTATTAGAGCCGAGGTATATAAATTCTGGCCAAAAAAGTTCAAGTTTGGCTACTCCTGGGCATCTCCGGTCTCTTTCATGCCCTAAATTCCAAATTAAAAAAAACAAAAAGTTCCGTCCAAAGTATTGTGCTGCCTGTGTAAAGTCCCGATAACTAAAGAAACGCCGAGTGTAAACATAATAAGTCAAAGACTGCATTTCGTAAGCTATCAGTGAATAGAGTCCCTTGCATATCTGTGTCGCTGTCACCAAATGAGGTTGCGACATTCGTCAGCAAGAAAGTCGAAGAAAAAATCACGAAGCAAGAAGCGTTAACCCAATAAGCCTCGCCCCGTGTAACTTAAGCTGTCAAGTGACTTCGGAAAACTCGAGATATTGTATTCGCGAATATAAAATAAACTCCTAAAATTTTTTCGGCATCGTTGCGGTGGAACTTTTGCCGTTGACACTGGAACGTGCTTAAAATAGACAGACCGAGCATGCGACATCTGCTAAGGTATGTGTAGCGATTATGAAGATTGTTTCGTCCGGTTCGTTTGAAGAAAGCTTGAATTATTGAACGTGGGATAGTACTCACGATATTTTAACGTAAGAACGCCGCTTGCCAATGAAACCAAAGAACGGAGGAACAGGCCACAGCGTTGGTTTCCGCAAATGTCGCTTTAAGAAACAGAGTTTTGCGGAGTTCGAAGGAATGTTTAAGGCCACCAAATACTAGAGTTGTACAAGTTACCCAGAAAAACTAATTAAGTTAAGCTACTGAGTGTTGGCTTCAAAAGAAATCTGAGTAGAGCAGAAATTACCGATATGGAAAGTAACTAAGTAAATAACCAGCTACCATAAGAAAGTAGTGAATTACTTTTAAAGTGACTTTTATATGTTTATGGTAACAAGAAAATACACAAATATAAAGCGGCTAGTGTTCTGACAGAAATGCTTTAATAGCTCGTTCTGCTTGTGCGTGTATGAAAGTTTTGAATTTTTTTTTCTTTCGAAAATGATGTATTGTGGATGCATCATTCATACTTTGAGATTTAGCACTGCCTAAGCTTGATTTTGCAGACAGTGTTTGTTTAGTGTTGCGAAAATTACATTTCAACGGTAATTGAAATGAAATACAAAGTAAATGAGAGGTTATGTACTTCAAGCACATAATTTCAAGTACACCGGGTGCAATGTACTTGAGGTGAAGTGCAGCAACTACAACGTATTTTCAAAGTAAAGTACAAGTACGTTTTACCACAATATTTTATGATGGCCTTTAGTCCCCTATAAAGTGTTTTTTTAACAGGTAGGCATTGCTACAGGTGTAATCGGAGGTGCATCATTTTTTTCGGAAATGGCGGCAAATATTGGATAAAGTACTGCGCATGCGCAAACCCTTCACTCCTCCCTAATTTGGTTTGTGCGCACGCGCAGTGCCCACACCTAGAGTGGGAAAAGCGGGCTTGTTTGTAAACACTGCGTTTGTGTATAACTGTCAATTTAAAAAAAAAGGCTGCATGTATGGTCGTTCTGCCATACGTGATTAATTGCGGTAGCTTGTATAGGGTATGGTGGTGCTCTTATTTCGGGTGGTGCCTAGAGCAGGGTGTTGTAAGGATACAAATTATGTCAAACCACTGTCTCTTCTTGACGCGGCGCGAACTTCCCTTCAGCACCATCCGGATATAAATCCTTTGCGCTGAATTTTCAGGTTCACCAAGAGGGAGGAAGAGCTCTTTCCTGCTTTTTCCACTCCTCGCTACACTCTCTCTTTCTAAACCACCTGTTTCAGCTCCTCACTTTCTTGCCCTTTCCTTACCTATCCGATCTGAGCGCTTTCTCACGCCACCTGCTTCTTCTCCTCCCGTTCCTACGAGCTTGGTACGTAGCCCAGTCAGCAGCGCGCTCCGCTTCCCCGTCGATGACCGGAATTCGAACTCTGAAAACGATTGCAGTTTTTTTGTTTTGTTTTTTCAAGATAGTTTAGCGTGACACGGACTGAGCGTCCTACACATATTTCGTGCTTACGCGGCTCCTGAAGTTGGTTGGCTCTAGATACCGCTTTTAAAACGCATGATAAGGAAGAAATCATTGTGCATGATTTGTTTTAGTCTGTGATACGAGCGCGTGCAGACCTGCGTTGAGCGCCGCGACGTTACACCTTCGGCGCTGCTTGAATGGCTCACACGAATCGTAGCGTTAACTGCGGTAGAACATCAAGTGAAACGCAGCAGAGAATTGTAGCAGCGTATAGACAGGTTGTTTACGATGCACGTGTGTCCTTCGAATGCACTTGTAAATGGATATCGACTTGCTACTGGCATATTTCCTGCACAATCAATCAATACCCTGCATGGCATAGTTCACTTCAAACAGTATTGCGCATGCCTCACAATTCATTGTGCATATTAATTACTGATGACACGTTGAATTCCTGATCAACATGTGTAAGCGCTCTGCAAGGGACACTACATCCAAAGCAGAATTCTGTCTAGCGTGTAGCACTGGGGGGTCGCCCGCTGGCTGATTTTTTGTGCATTTATTTTAGTGAAATGAACAGACGCACACCAATTATAACTCCTCAAGTAACATATTCTTTATCCAGCATGGAAGGAATAAGCAAACGTAATATGATCCTTAGGTGGCTTAATTTGTTTAAAATAACCACAGAACTTACCGTATGTCCCGCGGTGTCACACAAAAGCACGCTTAAAAAGAGCAAAAATAAACCAAGTATCGCTCAGTTACCTTATCAAAGTTTATGTGATGCTAGTAATCATATATTTGAAACAACACATTACAGCTTTCGTATATACGTAGGTCTGGCATACGTTTCACAATTTAAGGAAACACAAAAAACTATCCTAATCAAACTTGGTTTTGTTTTTGCAATAATCGCGATATTGTTTTTTTCGTCTGGACTCTGAATACGAATTATGCATTCGAGCTTCAAAATTGTCCAGAGTTAATCGCGAGCAAAAAATGAACTTCTATACTTGTTTTCACCTCAAGAAAAAAGCAAGTTTTGCGCATTGTTCATACGCGGCGCGAAGTAGTTCTTATAATATTTGGATGGTCGGAGGAAATAGCGTTGCTTTTGGCGTTTGGAACGTGTACGTCTTGATAAGATAACATATTCCTAGTCTACGATTCACCTACATATATCTTAATTCTCCATATAAAGGGGAAATTAGTAATGGTCCACGAGGAGCCGGACTTTTTTTACTGCGGTTCTTGGGGTGAAAATGGGAATAGAATACCACATTCACCTAGAACCTACCTATACTTTCCAGCGTATCAGCGCTCTATTTTTTAAACTATTTTAAAAAGAAATACATAAAAACATGGCAAGCCATAATCAGTAAATATTTTACATAATGTAACATTTCATAGATCCAGCAGGCTGGATTATATAAGCATTGTGTTGAATATGCTTGCGTAATGGTAAACTGCGAGAATACAACTACTACTCACGATATCAACAAAAACACTCCCTCCCCGCTTTCGCTACGACAGCGGTTCAGCAAAATATCGCTTAGCTTTCAAATCTCGATCCGCGAAACAGTTCTTTGACTTGGACCTAAACTTCGATTTCCACCACAAGCTTGAACAGCGAAACCTTAAAGGATGACAGGTATACCAAATGCACATTGCAGGCTCTCAATGTTTATAGTCTTTGCGATAGTGCATTTACTCGATTGAGAGCATAAGTAAAATATCTTGCTTTTCTAGTTTTTTTTTTTCTTAAATTTCAGCTTTTGGCTACCACCTGAATGAAAGAACCGGCCACAGTGTCCCACCGAGAGGAGGCGACCGACATGGAGCGCCATAAAGCGCTGGGTTCTAAATTGCTCCAAGAGGTGGCAGCACTGTCCATTTCTCTCTAACGCGCGGCGCTCTCCACCCTCACCCTTGTTCGCACACTCGCGCGGTCAGCCAGTTTGCGAAGGCACGCCCGCGGCTCAGTCAGGCTTCGGGTCCCGTGGAGGGATGGTGCACTGGGATTCGACTTCTGCTCGTGCATGGATGCGCTGGATGATTTAATCAGGAAAGCATATGCCATTAACAATTTATGCGTAGCGGCAGGGTCGTCTTAAACTTCTCGAAGAACAGCACGTAGTTAACTTTCCGTACCCCTGCAACGGTTATGTTCCAGTGTGCATTGTTGGCCACAATTCGCCCGATACACTGTGGATGCTTTAGTAGAGGAGTGTGGATAGCATGAAGCGATCAAGTTGTTACCTGGTTTCTTCGAATTGACCGTTATCTTCGTGCGGACAAAGACGGATTGGAAAATCAGAAGCTGCCTTTCTTTAAGTTATTCATTTTGTTTCTGATATATTTACTGTAGCATTGCGATTTGCAACAAAGAACTAGTGTAGGGCCATCATAGTAGCGGAATAGATTTCTTCCTATTTTTTGTTTTTTTTTGGCGGATATTTCGTTTCGTGAAGTTTACACCATTTCCTCAGATGTCTTCGGTTTTTGGGAATAAGATTCAAACTTAAAGTGAATGTATTTTACTAGATTTTTAGCAAGGGAAAGCGCATGCTACTCGTCAAACCGACAACGAAGGCAACGGGATTTTATTCGCAATTTTTATTTTTATTGTTGTGGCACTCTATTTATCTTATCTATATTTAAAGCGAGCTCTGAGGATACTCACGAATTTGTCATTTTAACATAAAAAGACGTCCTTTTGTACCATCAGGAATGCACAATTACTTTAAGTGCAGCGTGATGCGAAAAACTGTGATTTAGCGAGCGTTCCGGTGGTGTTGGAAGACATATGTGTGGAAGGGTCCAGCCAGACCAGAGTTTGAAGGCTGACAGACAGAGGGACATTTCGAAACATTATGAGAGGCGTTTGGCCGAACTTCTGCCAGAGGTCCTCGTGGGCGATGTCGCTCGCCCCCAGTGCCTTGTTTGCGTACTTCTGCATCACCGTCGCAGCAAGTTCGTTGCCAGATGTTCTGCGGATAGGTGAGTTCCTTCAGATTATGCATGCGAGTATTTTCTTATATCGAACCTGCTAATGTTTGAACCGGTTAAAACAGTGCGCTATATATATAAAAAAATATTCCTTCTTGTTTTCTTATGTTATCTAGCCTTACGTGTAATTCGTAATTTTGAGCAGCTCAAAATGCTCGACACAGCAAGAACACGGCATTCGATTTTTTTTAATTTTTTTTTCAATTTCACTATTGAAATGAAGATGCAAACACAAATTGTCTATCGCCTAAATAATTCCCATAAACAGAGAATTCCTATCTAATTGCAGAGCTTGTCCACCCTAAAAAAAGATATATATATATATATATATATATATATATATATATATATATATATATATATATATATATATATATATATATATATATATATATATATATATATATATATATATATATATATATACATTCCTTTCTTTCTTTTTTCACCGCGTTGCAAAATTACGTTTTGCCGAACGCTCAATCTCGGGACCAGTGTAGAGTCAGCAGACCGAAAAAGAGGACAATATTTCAGATCTAGCTCTTATATCATTCAAAAGTTGTGATTTTCTAAAACTTTCAATGGGAAAAGGGGAACCGTTTTTCCCCGTTTTCGGCAACTGGCGCCATTTATCTCCATATGTTCGAGACATTCGGTTGATTCTGAAACTTTGGCATCTGGTTCAGGCCTTTAGCGCTAAATTAGGGCGGAAGAAGCGCGATCAGCGATGCGTGTACATTTATTTATCGGTGAAAGAAAACAGCAATCTTATACATTTTTGGGGGAGCCGCAACGCATTAAGACGACAGCTTTTTCGCCTTAAGGAGAAACAAAAAACTGTGATTGCTAGCTGTGGTAAGTTTTTCGCATACTATATGTTTGTTTTAATTTGGAGCAATCTTTTTCGAGTAATAGACTGCTCCCGTAGGACAACATGAAAGTGATGTTTGGCAAAATGTAATTTTAAGAAGGTGCAAAGGTCAAAGTCAGACATATTTATTATTCACCAACTTGATTGAGGCCAGTCCAGCATCATCAGTTTATTTTTAGGCTTGGAATCGATATTTTACGCCCAGTCTATTCGTTTTTCTAGTGATTCGGGAGCCTCATTGTCAAAATGGGGTGTAATTTTGACTCTATAATAAATAATAGGAATATATTCTTGTCATATTCAAAGCAGGTCACGCTACTTAAAGTGTGGGACCATTTTTGCAAGCGATATGAAGCACGAAATGATTTTTAACAAAATCACTAATTCCAAAATGTTGTTTGTCTGTCCGCACCATTCTTGTAAACGATGTATTATTATATAAAGTGTTTGGTAAAGTACATATGAAAGTACTTGAAGTAAAGTACAAAGTTAATGATAGGTTAAGTTTTTCGAGTAGAAAAAAACACTGGGCGCAATGTACCGGAGGTAAAGCCCAATAAATAGAAAGCTCTTTCAAAATAAAGTACAAGTACTTTTTAACACATCCTTCACGATCCCCTTTCATTCCCCTCAACTGTGTTTTTTTTAACTGGCATGCATTGCGCCAGAGGTAATCTGTGTGTCATCAGTTACTTTCGAAAATGGCGGCGAATACTAAATAGTCAAGGGGCCACAGAGTAGTTCTTTTACTCTTGTTGACTAACTATTTAACAAAATCAACTTATAAGGCACTTACTTAGATGAATTTCGAAAGAGGATAGCGCGTTTTCACAATATGACACGAATTTTGTTTTTCAAATTTAGGGAACCTGTTTTAAAGACGGGAGTCGTACTTTTCTCAGAAAGTACCAGGACAAATAGTTTAAGTAAAGTACAAGTACTTACTCAGAAAATGTACTTCAAGCAAACTGCAAGCTTTCGAAACTTACTTAAGTAGTACTTTAAGTAGAATTTACTGAAAGTACTTTCAACACTGGTGATATATCATTCCCTTAGCAAAGAATGAAATAGCATGTTAAATAGTAGTAGTTTACACCCTAACATTTTGTTTTATCATTCTCAGGTAATTGTTTTCTTTGGAACACATTTGGAACACATAAAGAATCGGGATTTATATGTGTTCTGTAAACATCAGAGAATTTTGTTTCATAAGCAGTCCGGTCTGAAAACGCGTTGATTTATAAGTTTAGAATGTTATTAGACTCCAGATCTACAATAGAGTAAAATGATTTTGTCTCCTTCAAATGTCTGAAAGAATACTGGAGAGTGATGGGGTTGTGAGAAAAAAAAGTGTCTATTACTGTCTGCGTTCTTATGTGATGGCTTCACACGGAACGCTACCGGATGCAACTGATTAGAGAAAGATGCTAGTTTGAAGCAATGGTAATATACTTTTACATTTTAGTATTTGGAGGGGATGATGCCATCATCAGAACTTAATTTTCTTTTTAAGATAATGTTCTATAGAAGATAATAGTTCATAATTATTGTATTCATATGCGGCATACCAGACAAAATGCAAACTCCGGAGGAACGTTATCGTTTCGTGAGTAAACAGAAAAGTCTGTTTAGACAGTCAGTAGATTGCTTATCATGTAAAACTAGCTATAGGTCATCTAGCAAAGTTTGAGCTTTATGAGGCATATGCTCGATTACGTTCAGAACGTTATTTGTGTATTGTTCAAACTTGATATTAGCATTTACCAGCAATGCGAATTTTACACTCTTTCTTAGAGGACTGAATAATTACGGGTGAAGTAAGAACACGCTTGAATAACCTCTATTTTCCTGTTCAATAGCTTCCGTGTACGTATGTGTACTGACCGTGTAAACAAAGGGTAACGTATTTCTAGCAAGGGCTCAGGATTTCTTTTTAACCTGGAGTCAGTTTCTCTCGGTTGCGGGGCTATAGAAGAAGGGACTAAAGAATTTGAGATTTTAACTGTAATATTTGTTATATACAATTTTAGTTCTTATTGAAGGCGTCTACCTGAATCTCCCAACAAAATGATGCGATCATCAGAAGTATTTCGCAATCAGGTGCGTATTTTGAGGGCTTCAAATTTGTCCGTAAATACAAAAGAAAATTGCTGGTAAAAATCAACGGTGTTCGTTTAGCTGAGGCTTGGACTATTAATACTGTACAGAATTAAGAGGCGACCACCGACTGTGACGATGTTTAGGCTCGAATAGCCTCGCGTCTCCCCAAACCTTGCGTGTCCCCCGCGAGCCATCTTTATTTTCTTCTGCTCCCCACACTCGCCCCCCCCCACACACACATTGGGGTTGGGGGGGGGGGCGATGTGTGGGAGCAGAAGACGAGTCTGTATACGGGCCTCCCTCGTGTCTGGATGCCCTTGGCGTGCGCAGCATCCATCAGGTTGCACTTCTTGATCACCTGTCTCTTGGCGATTATCTACTGCATGTACATACCGTCTAAGTTGTTGGTCTCCTGTAGTGTTTCCATGAGGACCTGGCGCTTTCTGAGCTGCCGCATCTCGCTGCCCTCGAACTTGTGCTGGTACGGCTTATCGTTGTCAATGTTCAATTCATCAAACGCCTTGCGGACGTCCATTATTACGCCGCCATACTCGTCCCAGTCGATATGGCGGTCGGCGGGCCTTCCGGGTAGAAGCTGCCAGGTCTGACCATGCGCGGCGCATAGCTTGCTCACGATAGGCTCATAGTTGGCCAAAATTGGCTAGACAATGGACTGAGGCTCGTCGGCCTTGAGCTGGGCAGCGTGCTCGACGCATTCGGTGGCCAGGTCCGGGTTCTTGTTTACGAGCTCGGCCTTGGAGGTGGCACGCATCAGGGTCGTCGTATCGACTTTTACTTTGGTCGTCGACGTCGTCATGACCGGACGATGGGCGGGCGGCGAGGCTACGTCGGCTGCTGGGAGTCGTTCGACGGATGTCTCGGGGGGGCTGTTGGCACAGGCAATCTGCTCTGCTCCGACGTCGATCGCCGACTCTAAAAGTTCGATATCCTTACTTTGTTCGGGCATGACCATAAAGTGACACTATGGGAGCAAAACGTCTGTCACTGACATCACTGGGGCCGCTATCATTACCCAAGCGCACCCAAGATTGCGTGAGTCCAAGCATGCACCGAGTTGCATAGACTTCAGGAGCACGGTGTAGCAGCGCTGGTGACATGGCCCGAAATAGAGCGGTACCACATCGAGCGACGAGACACACTCAGGTTGCAGGATCGTTACGAAGCAGTTGTTCTTGGACAAGGCGGCGAGTGAAGTGGAGTAGACTTTGTTTTGACCGATGTCTTCTGGCGAGGTTTTCTTTGTGCTGGTGGAAATTTATCGGCATCCCTCGTAAAGTGCTGGGGAGCGCGCCCACGATCGGGACCGGTGCCGCCAGAAAAGCGACACCGGCGGTGAAAGGTACGCCGGGAAGGGCAGGAAGATGAAGATATCGTATCTGCACCTAGTGGAGGCCTGGTGGCGTAACTGCGGGTGAATGCAAGTATGGTTGAGTATGTGGGAGAAGAGAAGAGTATGGTTCTTAGCACTCCTCACGCGAGTTGCGTTCAGTGAAGGGTTTCAGATGATTTATATGAAAGGGTTCCGTGACCGACCCTGTGCCGGGGTGTCGTTGTCGATATGTGAGATATGAAACTCGCTCCATGACCTCTAAAGCCCTATCGCATCATTTTGCAAGGAAAGCCGAAAATATCTGGTAGGTGTTACTGAGCGGGAGACCCTGTCACCCGCTCAGTAACACATATGAAAAATTCGACGTTTTTTCGGCTTTCGTCATATTGCGCTCATTGTTCCGTTTGTGTGCGTTCGCTGTTCTCTCGAGCTGCTCGCACAGTATGACGTATATTATGGTAGAGTCATTGCGCAAAACGTGAGTGCAGATTGTGCGGGCGAGTATCTGGAAGAAGCGCGATTATTCTCCAGGAGTACTTTTATTTTCCGACCAAAATTCAAATGCCTTAGCGTGAACCCTGTTGATCGGCTTTCGGCGGCGCTGCTATGTGACGGACATTTCAGGGATATAGGCATCCCAGTTTCTGTGATTGGTAGTGTTCAGAATCAACATAGTTCAAAAGTCGCGATTTACTCTTTTCGTTATATTCACCTGAGAATGGTAAGGGGAAGTACAGGTATGTCGTATAGTAAGGGCGTCACAACATTTTTTAAACAGAGCACAGGTGTAACAGATAGCCTGATCCGTCAAAAGGACACAAGGAGGCCCAAACCGGGAAAAAACGTTTTTCGGAGCTTTCTTCATATAATATTGGATGTAAATAACGCAGGGGCTCGCATCCAACAACAAGGGTCATCTCACATATTGGATGTGAGCTGACCCTTGTTGGTGTTATATAGGGGCAGCTGTTACAACCTGTTTGCTCTACTGACGTCAACTCCTAGTTAGCTGAGTTGGTAGAACGCTCTACTGGAATTGTAGAGGTCCATGTTCCGATACCAGGACCAGGCGGATTTCTTCGGTCGCGCACCAGTCACCTAGCTGTGTTTTAAATGTACGTTCTGCAAAGAAGAAAGTAATTGACCTCAAATGTCTTTTTGGACAGTATGAAATTCCTTTCGAGGCAATTATGTTACTGAAACTAAGTATTCTGACGAAGGGGGCGTTTATCATTTGCCATCCAACAATGCCTATTGTTTAAATCGCACCACTAGTCGTGGTGGAGGTGTGCGTGCTCCAATAAAGGAAGGCATGGACTGTGAAGTGTTATCATGTTTTTGCTCTATCTCTAGTGATTATGAAATCCTGTCTTTGCTGACAGATAATACTCTTGTTTCTGTAGTTTACCATCGGCCTGATGGCAACATTCCGAAGTTTCTTGCTTTCTTTGACACTCTCCTGGGATTCTGTAGCGACAATAAGTTAACTGTGATAATTAGAGGTGACTTTAACATTAACATGTTACTTAATACCACACCTAAAATTATTTCGATTTTCTACTTGCTACGTATGACTCTGTTAATGATAACTAAACCAACTATAGTATCACGGAAAACACGGAAACCTTTATTAATTTCTTTATCACAAATATTGATAAGACTTGTGTGATTAGCGGAATTTTAACTTATCATGTGAGTGACCATTTGCCAACTTCTTTTGCATAGCAGGCAAGCGATGCCATAAAAACAATAAAAAGTCCGTCAGTCGTTTTCAAGATATCACGCTTGTTAAACTTGAAAAGTTTCGTGAATGTATTAGAAAAGAAAATTGGTCTGGCGTTGTTAATGAGAACAAACCCTGATGTAGCGTACAATATTTTTGTGGATAGGTTAAAAAACTGTATGCTAGCAATTTTCCGTATAAGACATCTAAAACATCCAAAAGAATTCGTAAGCCCTGGATTACCCCTGACCTCCTATCGAAAATACATTTAAAAAAATCAATTGTTCGAAACATTTATTAAAACAACAGATCATACGGATCTAAACAATTTCAAATTTTATAGAAATAGGCTAACAAATGAACTTCAAAAGTCAAAGGCGTATTACTATCATAAGAACTTGGGCTCGTCAAGTGGAGGTGTTGATGTTATATGGCAAAGGATTAATTCAATCCTACAATGCGACTGGTCTCATGTTGGTGTGGGAAAGCTGTGTGTGAATGGTATATAACATGCAGGTGCTGCTTTAGTTAATGCGATTAACGATCATTTTGTAAACTCAGCTACAAACGAATAGAGTAATGAAGCTCGTTCATACATTGAAAAAAGTAATGAGAAATCTGTTTTTCTAGACCCAGTTATTAATACCGAGGTGTTCTCGGTGTTTATGAATTTAAAGAACACCACGAGTAGAGATGTCGATGATATCCAGATGAAGCCAGTAAAATATGTTTTAGACATTATAACACCTTATGTAACACATATTTTCAACTTGTGCATATCGACAGGAATATTTCCTGTGCGTATGCAAGTAGCCAAGGTTTCGGTTCTGCACAAGAAGGGAGATAGGAATGACATTTATAACTATAGACATGTGTCAATACTGCCAGTCTTCTCAAAGGGACTTGAAAAAGTTATTCAAACCCGCTTATGTAACTTTTTTGACAAACATAAGCTGATTACAAGATCGCAGCATGGATTTAGAAAGCATAAATCAACTGAACTTGCCTTACTTGAAGAGAAGGAATTTATTTTAGGAAATCTCGAGAAACGAAAACTAGTACTTGGTGTTTACGTAGACTTTACTAAGGCTTTTCATTTTCTAAACCATGAACTATTTTGAAAAAGCTGGAATATTATGGAATTCGCGGACAAGCTTTAACGCTTTTTCAATCTTATCTTGGAACCCGCAAACAATGCGTTTGTTGTAATATTTCATTTCCTCAATTATTCGGTAATATCGGGTGTACCTCAAGGCAGTATTTCAGGACCTTTCTTTTTAACGTTTATGTCAATGATATTTTGAACATCGACCAGACAACTAAATTTGTTATATATGCTGACAATGGGACGCTTCTTTTACTGCTGATAAGGCACATCAACTTATATCTATGGCCAACACAGTACTAGATAAATTAGGATTATGGATCGATAAAAACGCTTTAAAAATAAATACCAATAAAACAAAAGCTATAATATAAGGCCGAAAAATAAAGTTATTTCTCCATTAGGACACATTTATGTAAACTCAGTAAATATTGAATTTGCTAACTCATTCAAAACGCTTGGCGTTGTGTTTGACAAAACCAGTCTTGTATACGTTACCAAAAAAAGTAATCGATTACAATTACTATTACTCTTGGTTAAAAAGCATTCGATTAGATTACTTGATTACTCGACATCAAAAGTAATTGGACATTACTTTGAGAAGTGACCGTTACTTTTCCGATTACTTTATTGTGTGAGAACTTACATCTTTAGCGCTCATAACATGAACTACTTCAAACCTAAATTTCCCATTTTTACAAGTATTGAAGAAGAAAAAACGGGTTCCCTCTTCGTGGTCGTTGCACCTTCACAATGCGGACACAAGCATAGAATTCGTTTGAAGAAGTTTAATAATTTGGGCGTTCGCCAGTTCGGGGGGGGGGGGGAGTTCTAGATCTTGTTAAGCTTAAGCAAGGGTTGTCTCTCAAAGTTTGCGTCGCTCATTTTATTATTCACATGTGGATGAACTCGCATGTTATACAAAAGAGCAGCAGCTCTTTTGTATAACGTAGGGGAAATAGAGCAATATTTTAACTGGCTTTGTTATATTTTGCATCCGCTTTAGACATTCTTCGGTTCGGGTTATCCTACGGGCTCCGAGTAGGTACCGTAAGCAGGATTTTTTTAATTATTTCTGTGTGATTGTGCGTGCATGAGTGGGCTAGTTTGAACGAAGGACTTAAAAGCTACATTCTGCTCCCTCAAACTTCGCCTTGAATGGCCTTTGTCACGCACTGGGGCTTCCCTGGGGCTTCCCATTCCTAGTCCCAGCTCGAAAAAAAAGAAAAAAAACGGACATGCCACAGAAATTTTATATACAAAGGGGTTGACCTCGTTTCTTACAGCTCCGCAAAAATCTTTCTTTTTTCCGATCGAAAAAAAAAGCAAATTTTATTTTTGTCATTTCAGAAAACAAAATTGGTGTGTGCAGGGGAGGGGAAGAATTAGTAACGGTTAGAAGTAATTTTTATTACTTCAAAAAGTAATCAGATTACTCTTGTGAAGACTACCTAATAAAAGTAATAAACTGATTAAAAAATTACTCCAAAAAGTAATCGATTACAAGTAGTTTGATACTTGTAATGCGTACGGTACAAGTCTGGACAAAACATGTCATGGGACCATCATATTGAGTATTAAAAAATAGCAATGGTTGTAGGTCCGGTTTATCGGAATCGATATATATTTCCGAGGTCAGTCAAGATATTACTGTATAAATCTCTATTTTTTGCTCATTTAAATTACTGCCACCTGGTTTGAGGTACTACCACGGCAACAAATCTTAAGATGATACATTTACTCCAAAGACGAATGTTACGTACAACTGCTAATGTGCCGTTCCGCTCGCGTACAGAAAACCTGTTCAGAATGTATAATATATTAAGTATATACAATATGCATCATCATAGGCTTTCTACAAAGTATAAACATGAATTGTCCAGCAACCGTACTTACATAATTGAACGGTCGGGTTTAAACCAACGTGTCCCTAATTATCAATTTTGAAACCCTGAATACGGGAATGTACCTACTTGTCGATTAAACCTAGGAAGAGAAATGTTATCCTGCAGATTACCTAAACTGCTTAATTGTTTTATTCGCAATGATGTTCACGTAGATACCATCAACATGAAAGAGTTGCGTGCGTTGATGTGCCATTTTGTTGTAGACGACTAATGTTTTTGGTTTGCGTGTGTGTTTTTTTCGTTCTCTCTTGCCCTGTCACTGCCGAAGAATGCAATTTGGGGGCCGAGAGCTGCTCAAGCCGTGCGGATTTTTTCTCGGCCTCCACCATAGTAAATAGAAAACAAAGAGATTTTTATTTCTATTATATCTCGGGAAATCAACTTATCGGATGATCACAATAGTGCTAAATAACTCTCTTCAATTGATCAATAAGTGGTGCGCTGATTGGCCGATGTCTCTCAACACGAGCAAAACTGTTTGCATGTTCGTTCTAAATTTAAGTACGGCTTTGGTGATGTAACGATCTCACGAATGACTCAGTGTAAATATTTTGGCTTATTTATTACTTAAAATTTAAGGTGGGACCTTCACGTAAACCATGTAAAGTCAGAAGCATTAAAACAATTATGTACATAAAAATAACACTCAAGCTAGCCGCCACACCCACTTAACTCCTAGCAAACACTAGTCTTGTTAGATCAACGCTGGAATATGCAAACATCGTACGATTTCCTCGCATGGAGAATAATACAGCTAAGCTTGAATATATACAGCGCAAAGCAGTAAGATTTATTTTTAATAAATACAGGCGCACCAATTCAGGAACTGAAGTTCTTAAAAAGGCTGGTCTCCTTGCACTATCTAACAGGGCTTTTCGAATTAGTTTTAAGTTCTTGTACTTTCTGCTACATGATCCTTTCAAAATTGACAAATCCATGTACATCTCTTTTTCAGATACTAGACATATCAAGCTCAAACATAGTAAAACCTTGACTGAATATTGCTTTAAAAATGACTGCTTCCGTTACTCTTATTTTCTTTAGCTACTAGAGAATGGAATCAACTAGATCCTGTCATTACTAACAGCACCTCCATCACATCATATCTATCTCGGTTGGTTGTTTTATTGTACAGTGATGTGCAATTATGAATGACTTGATTTGCATATTTTTTAGTTTAACTTGCGCTTGAACAGTGGATGTATAATTTGGCTTAAAAACTGTTTGTTAACCCTTGTGCATTATTCTTAAACGCATTGCTACCCTTCTTTATCTCCCAGTTATTATTGTACAAATTATTTGCATTTTTATGTTATAGATGTGATGAAATCTGAATGAGTGTGTACATACTTTTGTGTGCTCCTTCCTGCTAAAATCCTTAGGGTATTGGCAATATTTTAATATAAGTAAATAAACAAATAATGTACAGCGCCACTTTCCAGGCGATGCAGAGAGCGTTCGTTGATTTGAAGACGCAGCCGACTGATGACGTATGCATCGAAGACCTTTTCTAGATCGTCTGCTATCGAAACCCGAATCGGCGCGCCCGCGCTCCTTCGATGCATACGCCATATGTCGTCAGTGTCTGTAAGTCGACGAGCAACGCCTGCGCTGCCCGAAAAATGGCGCTGTAGATTGCCCGAAACAGGTTATTCTTTTTTTCTTTTTTTGGACGAGGGAAGTTTATCCATGTAATTTTATCTTCATGCATACACCATCTAGCCGCGCCTCCGTAGTAAATCTTAGCGCGATACGTTGAGAAACCGATTTTTGTGGACTTTCCCAAATGAGAATCAGAAGTGTACATGCTATATAGTATCAGGAACGCGTTGCTGACTGTTCTTGAGCGACACATATTTTATAACTAAATTATGTTAATTTATAAATGATTCGGGAGATAGCACAACACCGACAATGCATGAAGCAAAAACGAGACGCACATGCACAAAGTCTTGGTGTAGTGTTGTATAATAATATGCACCAGCTCGTCTGCGCCCTTACTTTCTGTTCACTAACTTGGAGACATAACTATTTTCAAGATATGTTTTAAATATAAAACTACAAACCACGTCTAGTTCAGGCGCACCGCGTCTTTCAAATACACTTAATGCAATAAATACTATGATTGCGTTTCAACACTGATTACGAGCGTCGTAGTGTCGTTTGTCAAATATGCAGCATCCCATAATATCAAAATGAAAATAGCCGAGACCTTTATTTTAGTTATCTTTATGTCGTTTGTCTTTCGAAATTACAATGCTTGTCCGCTGAGGAATAGATGATTGTTTATTCTTATAAATTTAATCGATATATCTTGCCTTCAGCTACTGAAAAATAAATTTAGTAGATACACTGATATGCTTTCTTGTATCCCACTAGGCAAAGAAATATATTGTGTGCGAAAGAAGGTGGTTTCGAGGCTTACCAGTAACACATTGAGACAGAAAATGCGAAATCGCGGTCGATTTGATACTTTTAACGTGTTTTGCTTTCACTGGGTTTTGTATGTATAGATTCTAATATTTCTTATTGATTGCGACTATTTCAAACCACCCAAGTGAAAATAAAGAAAATTAGTTCGCTAAAACGTATAAGGACCTATAAAAAGGTATATGAACTTATAAACAACTTTTAATTTATCCACGTTCTAATTTGTTTATTAAAAATATGAATTTTATTTTTAATTTTATATAGGACAGGTTTTTTGTTTGTTTTAACAGTGACAACATGATTTAGTTCAATGCTTTCAAATCGGCATTTGCAGAGATATACGAATATTGTTCCCTTTTGTTAGGGTCACACAGCTTGTTCAAAGTAAAAACCACAGGCCCCATTAGACCTCCTTACGAAAACGGCTATATTTTGGGCATACCTAGCATTTAATTAACACCAGTGATCGTGCGGTCGTTTTTTTTGTTGCGATAAACATTAGCGATGATCAAGTTTGATTAAATCAATTATTGACTATACCAAACTAAACACACAACGTTTGACATGGCTTCCAAACAATTAACATTTATGCCTCAAGATTTTCCGGAAGAGTCTTGAAATCCCGATTAAATCCAGGTAGTTTTCTTCTTGATGGTTCCCATCTGGCCGCGCTTCGCCGTGGAAAAAAGGCAGGGGGTTATCTTGGAAGATTACAGAAATAACATGTTCGGTACAAACCGGCTATTATGTTTAATTTGGGTATAGTAGTGGTAAAGTAAAATTAGGTTTAGCTCGTCCGTGGAATGTGAACCGCTCATGGCCCTGGCGGAATCTAATGAAACGATTTTTTTTCGCCTTTAGGACAAGCTCGTTTAATTTATTCTAAGAAGTATAACTGAATTGAGTTGAACCCTAAAATACGAAGAGAGTAGGCGCAATGGAAAAAGAATTTCCTTCCACCTTCAACCAAGAAAGACACTGGCAAATAAAACGTACGTCGCTAAAGAAACCGAGAGGGCCGGAACGCGTTAACGCAGGAGAAAGATGGGAATAGATGGCAAAACCGTCGTAGCGCATTCGACCAGAACAAGAGAAGTCATCTTGAATAAGATGCTCGAACGAACACGAAGATCGGAAAGAAGCGTAAAAAAACAAACTAAGCGAATACGAGAATGTACAATAACACTAGGCAGAATCTGAGGCGCAAGGACTATAAAACAAAACTCACCACTATGTGCTCGTTACGCAATCCCTGCGGCGTTCTATTATCTTTTAAAGTCTAGAATCGGTCACCGGGCGACTGTAAAAAAGAACACCACATTTAAATGGCCATCTAAGCAGGATACACTCGTTGTACATGAAACTTCACTTGGTTTTTTATTTCCGGAACTAATTTATTATCCTCTAAAAAAACAAATCTTCAACGTAAGGAATAAAATATTTACGGCTCGATAGTTGACCCGAGTACGTTGGTCCTTAAGATGAAGTTAGTATGGAAGCAAAATGTTTACTTTATTTTCTTGATGATTGTTTTTTGTCTGGTTTTGTGAATATAAGACTGAACATACTATGTAGTGATTATTTAAGAATTGAAGGAATCAGCACATACATAGTTAACCGATGCACGACAACTCAAAATAACGGCAAGTAACCAACGAAACATATCGGCCTTTTCACAATAAATTGATTGCCCTTATTCTTAGCAGTGTCTATTAAAAACAATCGAAGCTGAACTCCCATTTTCTCCAACTGTGACCTGGACATATTGCCAGAGGTCAGATTACTGATCTCAAGTAGCATAGACTAATCTGTGTTTTCGTGCCAGCCCAGTTGCCGTAAGGGCAAAGGCATCCGACCGGTACGTCTAGGTCAGGCGCTCGTCGTCAAGAGGCGTATTCTTCCCAGTGATCGCTTCGCTGGGGGCGGACAAAACCATTCATGAGTTGGCACTACCTTCCCCCATTTCCTACCCGCTTCGCAGGGGTGGGCAAAACAATTCATGAGTTGGCACCCCTTCCCCCATTTCCTACCCGCTTCGCAGGGGGTGGGCAAAACAATTCATGAGTTGGCACTACCTTCCCCGATTTCCTACCCGCTTCGCAGGGGGTGGGCAAAACCAATTCACAGAGTTGGCACCCCCTTCCCCCATTTCCTACCCGCTTCGCAGGGGTGGGCAAAACAATTCATGAGTTGGCACCCCTTCCCCATTTCCTACCCGCTTCGCAGGGGGTGGACAAAACCATTCATGAGTTGGCACCCCTTCCCCCATTTCCTACCCGCTTCGCTGGGGTGGACAAAACCATTCATGAGTTGGCACCCCTTCCCCCATTTCCTACCCACTTCACTAGGGGTGGACAAAACCATTCATGAGTTGGCACCCCTTCTCCCATTTCCTACCCGCTTCGCTGGGGGTGGACAAAACCATTCATGAGTTGGCACCCCTTCCCCCATTTCCCACCCACTTCGCTGGGGGTGGACAAAACCATTCATGAGTTGGCACCCCTTCCCCCATATCCTACCCGCTTCGCTGGGGGTGGACAAAACCATTCATGAGTTGGCACCCCCTTCCCCCATTTCCTACCCGCTTCGCTGGGGGTGAGACAAAACCATTCATGAGTTGGCACCCCTTCCCCATATCCTACCCGCTTCGCTGGGGGTGGACAAAACCATTCATGAGTTGGCACCCCTTCCCCCATTTCCTACCCGCTTCGCTGGGGGTGGACAAAACCATTCATGAGTTGGCACCCCTTCCCCATATCCTACCCGCTTCGCTGGGGGTGGACAAAACTATTCATGAGTTGGCACCCTTCCCCCATTTCCCACCCACTTCGCTGGGGGTGGACAAAACCATTCATGAGTTGGCACCCCTTCCCCCATATCCTACCCGCTTCGCTGGGGGTGGACAAAACCATTCATGAGTTGGCACCCCCTTCCCCCATTTCCCACCCACTTCGCTGGGGGTGGACAAACACATTCATGAGTTGGCACCCCTTCCCCATATCCTACCCGCTTTGCTGGGGGTGGACACAACCATTCATGAGTTGGCACCCCCTTCCCCCATTTCCCACCCACTTCGCTGGGGGTGGACAAAACCATTCATGAGTTGGCACCCCTTCCCCCATATCCTACCCGCTTCGCTGGGGGTGGACAAACCATTCATGAGTTGGCACCCCTTCCCCCATATCCTACCCGCTTCGCTGGGGGTGGACAAAACCATTCATGAGTTGGCACCCCCTTCCCCATTTCCTACCCGCTTCTGCTGGGGGTGGACAAAACCATTCATGAGTTGGCAACCCCTTCCCCATTTCCCACCCACTTCGCTGGGGGTGGACACAACCATTCATGAGTTGGCACCCCCTTCCCCCATTTCCCACCCACTTCGCTGGGGGTGGACAAAACCATTCATGAGTTGGCACCCCTTCCCCCATTTCCACCCACTTCGCTGGGGTGGACAAAACCATTCATGAGTTGGCACCCCTTCCCCATATCCTGCCTGCTGGCTGGGGGGTGGACAAAACCATTCATGAGTTGGCACCCCTTCCCCCATATCCTACCCGCTTCGCTGGGGGTGGACAAAACCATTCATGAGTTGGCACCCCTTCCCCCATATCCTACCCGCTTCGCTGGGGGTGGACAAAACCATTCATGAGTTGGCACCCCCTTCCCCATTTCCCACCCACTTCGCTGGGGGTGGACAAAACCATTCATGAGTTGGCACCCCTTCCCCCATATCCTACCCGCTTCGCTGGGGGTGGACAAAACCATTCATGAGTTGGCACCCCCTTCCCCATTTCCCACCCACTTCGCTGGGGGTGGACAAAACCATTCATGAGTTGGCACCCCTTCCCCCATATCCTACCTGCTTCGCTGGGGGTGGACAAAACCATTCATGAGTTGGCACCCCCCTTCCCCCATTTCCCACCCACTTCGCTGGGGGTGGACAAAACCATTCATGAGTTGGCACCCCTTCCCCCATTTCCCACCCACTTCGCTGGGGGTGGACAAAACCATTCAATGAGTTGGCACCCCTTCTCCCATATCCTACCCGCTTCGCTGGGGGTGGACAAAACCATTCATGAGTTGGCACCCCCTTCCCCCATTTCCCACCCACTTCGCTGGGGGTGGACAAAACCATTCATGAGTTGGCACCCCTTTCCCATATCCTACCCGCTCCGCTGGGGTGGACAAAACCATTCATGAGCTGGCACCCCTTCCCCCATTCCCACCCACTTCGCTGGAGGTGGACAAAACCATTCATGAGTTGGCACCCCTTCCCCCATTTCCTACCCGCTTCGCTTGGGGGTGGATAAAACCATTCATGAGTTGGCACCCCTTCCCCAATATCCCACCCACTTCGCTGGGGGTGGGCAAAACCATTCATGAGTTGGCACCCCTTCCCCCATTTTCCACTCTCACTTCGCTGGGGGTGGACAAAACCATTCATGAGTTGGCACCCCCTTCCCCCATTTCCCACCCACTTCGCTGGGGGTGGACAAAACCATTCATGAGTTGGCACCCCTTCCCCCATATCCTACCCGCTTCGCTGGGGGTGGACAAAACCATTCATGAGTTGGCACCCCTTCCCCCATATCCCACCCACTTCGCTGGGGGTGGACAAAACCATTCATGAGTTGGCACCCCTTCCCCCATATCCTACCCGCTTCGCTGGGGGTGGACAAAACCATTCATGAGTTGGCACCCCCTTCCCCATTTCCCACCCACTTCGCTGCGGGGTGAACAAAACCATTCGTGAGTTGGCACCCCCTTCCCCCATATCCTACCCACCGCTTCGCTGGGGGTGGACAAAACCATTCATGAATTGGCACCCACTTCCCCCATTTCCCACCCACTTCGCTGGGGGTGGACAAAACCATTCATGAGTTGGCACCCCTTCCCCCATATCCTACCCGCTTCGCTAGGGGTGGACAAAACCATTCATGAGTTGGCACCCCCTTCCCCATATCCCTACCCACTTCGCTGGGGGTGGACAAAACCATTCATGAGGTGGCACCCTCTTCCCCCATTTCCCTACCCGCTTCGCTGGGGGTGGACAAAACCATTCATGAGTTGGCACCCCCTTCCCCCATATCCTACCCGCTTCGCTGGGGGTGGACAAAACTATTCATGAGTTGGCACCCCCTTCCCCCAATTCCCACCCACTTCGCTGGGGGTGGACAAAACCATTCATGAGTTGGCACCCCTTCCCCCATATCCTACCCGCTTCGCTGGGGGTGGACAAAACCATTCATGAGTTGGAACCCCCTTCCCCCATTTCCCACCCACTTCGCTGGGGGTGGACAAACCCATTCATGAGTTGGCACCCCTTCCCCCATATCCTACCCGCTTCGCTGGGGGTGGACACAACCATTCATGAGTTGGCACCCCCTTCCCCCATTTCCCACCCACTTCGCTGGGGGTGGACAAAACCCTTCATGAGTTGGCACCCCTTCCCCCATATCCTACCCGCTTCGCTGGGGGTGGACAAAACCATTCATGAGTTGGCACCCCTTCCCCCATATCCTACCCGCTTCGCTGGGGTGGACAAAACCATTCATGAGTTGGCACCCCCTTCCCCCATTTCCTACCCGCTTCGATGGGGGTGGATAAAACCATTCATGAGTTGGCAACCCCTTCCCCATTTTCTATCCGCTTTCTTTCTAATTTATCTTTTGACTTGGCTCTTTGCGAGGGCGCTCGGACTCCTGGCCGCATTATTGATACATTTTAAAATAAATATCAAGTTGAAAAAGAGGAGCAGGTGAATGGTCGCACAGAAGTGATCGGGTAGGCGCGGTAAATATGTAGCGGGTGATTTTTGGAGGTAAATGGGAAGGCTTAAACAGGAAGCTCCCTATTCGCGCTCACTTTTCTATCGTGTGGCGAAGCAACTTAAATTCTGTACTACATTCCGTTTCATCGTATGTCCGAGCGTGGTCAAGGCTACACCACAGACAAGCATACCAACCCATACCAAAAGCACGAGGCAACGGTAAACTCACTGCAGTTGATTGGCGTAGCCGATGATAGCACGGACACAGAAAGATGACGAATACCACGATGCTGCACCTTTGTCGCTGCTTGAATAAACTCATTAGCTCATTGTTCACGCGTCTCACAACTGTTATGACCTGCTTTATGCATGAGCTATAAACGTGCAATGAGCAGTTGGCAGGTAAAACTATTATCGTAAAACGTTTCTTAATTGTATACGTATCATTTGCTGAATATCACGTTTCGATTGTGCCCTGGGGTCTGTAGCGGCAGAAAATGAAGTCTCAAACGAACAAAATGTTTCTCTCGGCAGCTTTTATCAGTTATGAATGGCTTATGAAACGTTTTGCACCCATCGGTTCTCGTGCGAGAATCGCTGGCAAAGCCGATTTCAAGGTGCCTAAAAATTTGAAACCAAAGAGACTATAAATTATTGCTGGGCAATTGATCGATTAACCTTCCGATTAATCGATTAAGGCTTTAATCGCGATTAAATATTTTAACCGGTTAATCGGTTTTTTAATCGGTACTCAAAGAAGTTCGTTCCCAGCCAGGTGCTATGAGCAAGGTTCAATTCTCGCGCTCGCGAAGCGTCACGTGTTCGAGGATATACATTACAGTTCTGCCGAGGCCAGACGAACAAGCCGGGCCCGCAATTGATCCCCGCGCGACCGCGAAACTTCACGGGTTGAGGATATATTACACATCCTGCCCAGGCAAGACAAACAACAGAAAAACAAGCTGGGAAGCTAACAACGCCATGGTTACTTGTTCCAGTATTCGGCACGTAAAAATGGACGAGTTCACGAGTATGAAAGGCAATCTCGCTGGAAAGTTTGGGTTTAAAGTAAACTCCAGCGGTGAAGTTTTTAACTCGAAGGAAGTCCACTGCATCATCTGCAAAAAGCCGTTTTCGTACAGTGGAAGCGTAAGTTCGCTTCAGTATCGCCTACGAGCGAAGCACCCATGTAGCTGCAGCAAGGACCATCCGCCAAAACGCAGACAACAATCAACGCCTTCTCATCGAGGTTCCTTTCTCTGAAAAAGAAGAATGCATCGCCCAAGCTCTGACTTCTTGTCTTCCTGTTGGAGAATGTGGACAAACTTCTTTGTCTTTGGAGCTGGAGCAAAAATATGTGAGTCTTTGAATCGTTCAACTATATGTATCCTCAATTCTAAATGTCCTTTGCGCCGTGTAACAGAGTAAAATAAGTCTTCAAAGGCAAGACGAGTTGTTGCATTCTTTTTAAAATTTTATTTATAAAAATGAACGCAACCGATTAATCGATTAATTAATCGATTAAAGGGTGGCGATTAATCAGGTTAAAATGTTTAATCGACGCCCAGCCCTACTATAAATGCTTTTGTCTATTTCCCCAATACCATTTGAGAAATGCGCTACTTTCTCATGCAGAAAAAGGATTAGACTGCAAGGGTGCACAACATACGGCCCGCGGGCACTTTCTGTGTGGCCCGCGGCCGTGACCCAGCTGAGCGCAGAAACCGCTCACCGTGTCATTCAATGCGCTGCGGCCGTTGAGTTGGCAGAAAGCATTCGAACCCGTTGACCTACTTTTCTCAGAGTCCTCTTTACGGGGGGACACTCGGCGTCCTCAGTTCAAATATTCCCTCGCCACTAGACCCACAGAAAACAACAATACAAAAGCTTGCGTTGTTATGACCCCTAACAGCGTCCCTCCCTATCCTTGTTCCAGTTCTTCTTCATCCCGTTTCCTCCTCCATTTCCCCACGGAGGCTACAGCCTCTCTCCCTCCTGTTGGAACATGATCAGTGAAAGCTTGTTGCAGATAGAGAAAAGCTAGTCGTGTCACGCTTGGAATATGAGTACACTTCCAAAGAAGAGAAGAAGTGACCAGGAGGGCCGGAAATTCAACCAGGAGTGGACATGGAGGTAGTTTTTCATTGAGAACGCATCGAAGTGCTTATGTCTTGTGCGTCGAGAATCTCTCGCGGCTCTAAAGAATACAACGTTCGACGTCACTACGAGACCAAACATGCCCGCGACTTCAGCGCTTTTTCGGATTCGGTGAGAAAAACAAAGCCCAAGGACTTAAAGCGGAATTCGTTTGCTGAGCAAAGCATTTTTACGAAAGCAAAGAACACATCTGAAGCAGCCACGCGGGCGTCTTTTCAGATATCTCGACAAATCGCTCGTTCAGGTCGTTCGTTTACTGATTGCGACTTCATCAAGGAATGTGTTATGATTGCTTCTGAGAAGATGTACCCGGACAAGAAGTTGGTTTTCCAAAACCTGAGCCTATCAACAATGACAGTACTACGACGTGTGCATGACATTGCCGACGACCTATCAAAACAGCTGGAGAGGAGTTGCAGTCATTTTTGTCTACTACTCTCTTGCCCTTGGATGAGAGCACAGACATCAAAGACACAGCTCAGCTGCTTGTTTTCATCCGTGGTGTGAACGAAAACTTCGAAGTGACTCAGGAGCTGGCAGAGCTTTGCTCAATGCACGGACGGACTACGGGAGAAGAGATCAGCAAGGACGTCAAAGACGTCATCGAGAAGCTCAAGCTATCATGGGAAAAACTCGCAGGTGTCTGCACCGATGGAGCCCCAGCCATGACGGGAAAGAGAAACGGAGCCGTTGTCTTAGTTCAAGCGTTCAGCGGTGTAGAACTGAAGCAATATCACTGTGTGCTTCACCGGGAAGCACTCTGTAGCCAAAGTGATGAAGTTTGACCATGTGATGAAGGTCGTGAGTTCGATTGTCAACTTTATACGTGCTCGGGGATCGAAGCACAGGAAATTTCAAGAGTACCTGAGAAGAAATGGAGTGTGAGCACATGGACTTCCCGTATCACACCGAAGTTCGCTGGCTAAGCCGTGGGAACGTTCTGAGTCGCTTCGTCGCGCTGAAGGCCGACATCATCGCTTTCTTGCAGAGGAAGGGAACACATACCAGAGCTGGAGGAAGAACAATGGTCGTGGGATCTGGCATTCCTCACCGATATTTCAAGCCATCTGAACATGCTCAACATAGCTCTCCAATGAAAAGACCATCTCATTTCGGACATGGTGAGCGCGATCTTCGCGTTCCAAGGAAAGCTGCGCCTCTTCAGATTGCAGCTTGGAGGTGGAAGCATAGTTCACTTTCCAACCTGCCAGAAGCTCTTTCCCACCGGCGAAAATCGGAAGACGGTAGCTGCGACGTACGCTCCACAGGATGAGTACCTGCTCTCCGAGTTCCAGCAAAGATTCAAGGCATTCCAAGTGAGAAGAGTAACTACGATTTGTTCCGCGATCCGTTTTCTGTCGCACCGGAAGACACAAATCCGACGCTGCAGCTAGAACTCATCGACCTCCAGTGCTCGCCAGAACTGAAGAGTATGCATCGTGAGTCTCAGCTGCTTGACTTCTACAGAAGCTTGACAGGAGCAAGTACGGAAACCTTGTGGACCACGCATTGAAGCTTGCATCACGTTTCTTGGGAGCACGTAAGTTTGTGAGCAGACGTTCTCACTGATGACCCTCAACAAGAGCCGTTTTCGATCTTCTATGATGGACATGACACTGCGAGATGTGGTGAAGACGGCCACGAGTGCGATGATGCCGGATATTGAAAACCTGTCTGCAGCAAAAAGGTGTAACGTGTCACACTAGGTGCGGCCCGCGCAGTTTCCAATAAACAATTTTTGGCCCGAGTCATTTTGAGGTGTGCACCCCTGGATTAGAGTATAAGTTTGAGGGATCGATCAATTGCTCTTAATGTGAGAAATGCACACGCCACTTTCTGCGCGGAGTGTTGCGAATTCTACTCAAATGTCCTTGTGCTTTATAGGAACAAATTAGAATTTCTCGATACAAGCAGACGTTTGGTATATACGATGAATTGCGCTTAATGTTAGAAATGCCCATGCCACTTTCAGCGCTGAAAATAACGAATATAACTCAAATTTTCTTGCGCCTATATAAGAAATTATGATTTTGGCTAGAAAATTGGAACTTCCTAAACTATAACGAACGGGCGAGTGTGGTTTCTTACTGTAGCTGGGATTCCGTAGAACGTTAGCCCTCACGCTGCAGCAGAGAAATAATTCTTGCGTGCCAGCTTCACCCCCACCTCGTTTTGACCTGGATGGACATCGTTCCGTCGTGCTGGAGATATTAGCAACGTGCGTGACCAAAACCGTCGCACTGGTCGAAGTTCCCGATTGGCCAAAACATTGCTTCCTCTATTGGGATAATCACTGCCCAATCGCCGGCTCACGCCAAGGCAAATCCTGCCAATCACGGAGCGGCAAATACATGTGGTGTCGTCACAGAAGAAAACCATAAGTGGGCCCTACCGAAATATCTTGGCGCTATAGTAATCACCATGGTGCGGGACTCCTACTAAAGATTCTGGGTTAGCAGTAATTTGGCTCGGCTAATTTTCCAGTTTAGTGAGGAGACACAAGACCTAAATCTGAAGCATGCTAAGTTCTCGCTATATCATCCTCTGTACAAGTATACTCTAAACTTTCCTTTAAATAATATCTGTTCCTTCGACTAATTCTAACTAACGCGAGGATAGGATGAAGTGTATTCAGAGCTAGTGTTTAATTCCAGTGATAATCACAATATTTACTTTATACTTTGTGTACTTCATCTCGTGGGGAGATATATAGACATTCTGAATTTGTATGCATGCAAGGTACCCATATCTGACACTCGAGTCCAGCTGTAAGCGTCTAAACTTTCAATGTCCACTCGTTAAAGCAACAACAACAACAACACATATATGGGTTTGCAAGAACTACACCATGAAGACGTATTTCCACAGATGTAGTTTTTTCATTTTCTTGTTTCATCACAATGAATTTATTCTTAAGTCTATAACATCAACTAAAATTACACTGCTCAAGTACATTCACGGACACACGGTAGGAATGTTTTCTTCATTAAGATTCCTGTTAAATTCTTCAGTCGACTTGATGTGCGGCAGCTGAGCTGCACAAATCCTTAGGTTTTAACAGCCCCTAAATGTACTGAAAGCGGAAATTACCGATTTCTTTTTTAAATTATATAGTAAGAAACAAAGTTGAGTTGTAACGCTTCCGCCTGTCACGCAGCTTTAGGCGCTAAAAGGCGTCCCCTCCTTTTGCAACTAAAACGACATAATCGTTCGAAGCCTAATTAAGGGATAAAGATGATAGACGTTCACAGTTTATGGATAGGCAGTATGCATGTAGTCTTCTGATTACATGTTGTTTTACTAACTGCCTACTAGCAGGAGACACGCTCTAACCTTCCCTTGGATGAATCTAATTACTAAAAAACATTTCGGCACTTCAATTTACTCTGCAGTCACCGACGGCCTGAGAAACGCAGATATCGTCAAGTCACGGACATCTTATCAATGGTCAGCCAATCAATGCAACGCCGAAGAACGATTCACGAATCACGAAACATGACCATTCTAGGCCACGCCCTGAGTTTCTGAAGTGCCGAGTGACTATACGGCGAGCAAGTGTTCCCAAAGGCGTCGTTGGCGCAACGGAATGCTGTGATGGGGCACGCCAATGAAGCGGAAGCATACAGACGGCGGGAGGAAGCCGCCGCGACGAGGTACTCAGGCGCGAGCTGTCAGTGGTTGATATCGGGCCGGGTGGGGGGTGAGGGGCTAGAGTACAATGGCGCATTCGGCGGGTAGACAAAACTCACGAGGTGCGCAAAAGCGCAGACAAACTTGCCGTATAGAGCGTTCCAAAAGATAAATCGCCTTCTGCACGCTGACATCTTGGTCTGCTCGGCAATGGAATACCCTCCGACATGCATTGATCCATTGTAGATCGGTTGTGCGGCATATCAGACGCTGCGCATACGCCCACAGCTCCGTGACTCGGCATTTTTTCGGTCGAGTTATAATCTCTGGAAAGGTCTATAGCCGAGACGGCTTAAAGGCATTCAACCTCAACAACAATTCGTATAGATATCGTGTTTCATATTATATAAGGTTGTGCTACTACATTGTCAGGTTGTTTCGACTGTAAATCGGTGCATTCAACAAAAGGATGGTTGTAGATTGGTGCATTCTACAC
Source organism: Ixodes ricinus (assembly GCA_037355805.1). Lineage (NCBI taxonomy): Eukaryota > Metazoa > Arthropoda > Arachnida > Ixodida > Ixodidae > Ixodes > Ixodes ricinus. The sequence goes on from JAZHYW010066816.1 coordinate 34,499, forward strand.
TAACCGATCATGCAGATAAAAAAAAAAAGGTTGGAGCAAATATATATATATTTTTACGTATCACTGAACATTGACTTTTCCGTGAAACGTCATGCGCTATGACGTGTCGCACACTTCATTTAGTTGTAGCTATGTTTTTGTTTGTTTTCTTTTTACAGTCTCGTCGTTCGCTGAGCTCCATTTGTAGATTGCGGCGGCTGTTCTCTCTATGGGATCTACGGAAGAATATTGTGGAATGCTGCGTATAAAGAAAGAAACAAACAAAAAAACCACAAGCGACTCGTCGAGAGTACATTTTTGCCACATTGGAGCACTATGGCAGATTCTTTCGGTCGCCAACAAAAGGAGACACGCAAAATCCTAAGAAGAAAAAGGCGAGTGCATCAAAGCCGGCCTGTCGGAAGAGAGTTACGCGCTGCACCATTTCTTTCCTTTAGTTGGTCGTCCTCCGGGGAGGAAACACACTGCTGCGCGACGTCTTCATGCTTTCAAAAGTGCGAGGCCGGTATCATCAAGATAACATCACTGCAGCGCCTCCTTTTAGGAGACACTGAAAAGAAATCCATCTGCTTTTATAGAAGTTGCGTTGTTCGGGTTGGGAGATGCCTCTCTAAAGAAAGCTTCGTAAACACGGTCTTGACATAAATGTACGCTTTCTTCACAAACGATCGCGTCACCTCGTAGATACAAGAATTACGTCGACCCAGTTATATTTTCTGTTTTTTTTATGTGTGCCACGCATACTTTACGTTTATAATTTTGTGTGCATCTGGAATTTGTGGTTATTGTACCCAAAATATCTTCCTTCCCCAGTACGCAGGCATTAAGAAACCATCTTGGTTTTATAATGCGAATTTTTTTTCTCTTCAGATATTCAGTTTTACCGTGCGTTAGAATGATGATGTATGAAACCTACGTTTACCTGGGTTTTATTATACTTAAATGAAAACCACTAAGTTTCTAATGCAATTACCCCATCACGTTCATGTCTGGAAATGTCCGGGGAATATGTAGCGTGTAATCGTGCCCATATTCTTAAATTCGTGTCGCATAAAAACTATTTTCATATCGTAAGGTGCCCTTTAAAAATAAAAAAATCATTACGTCACACATACCAGTGGAAGTAGATAAACATAGTAGCCCACCAGTCGCTTTGAGTGTGCGAGTTTCACTGCACCTCAGGTATGAGTCAAATCAACCTATTCATGCGCAGCATCGTCAGGAACACCTTTTTATGCATTTGAGAAAAACTCATCTTGAGTGTACATATAATATAGGACTTGCTTTGTTAACCAATCCATACAATATCTACCTACGTCATAGTAAAAAAAGAAAAATTGGCGATTTATAGTTTAACATAATAGAAATGCCTCATCATTTGTTCTTTCTAACCCTCATTTCACCCCTTTTCATTTGTTTAGGAACCCTTGCCATTCGTTTATCACAGCGTTCCCATCATTTATTAATTCCTTTCCTCTTCGCTTTCCGCCGCACGCTTCCGTCGCCTTGTCGCTGCAGCAGGAGGTAAACGGCGCTTAGGCTTTTCTTTGTCTAGGCCTGATGTCACCGACGCGTGGGCTCGGCTTTCTTCCGTCGTCGCTCTTGAATACGGTCAGCCATATTACTCGTGGAAAGAACCACATCCATCGCCTGAGCGGCAACTGAGCTGGGCCGCATTCCAAAGCGGCGCTGAACCTGCTCGTTTCTGGCTCCACGCCAGCTGTGCGACGCTCGTCTTGGCCCGAAGCGCTGACGACAGCACGGGTCACCTTCTCCCTCTCTCCCTGCCACCGTGGAAGACCAAATAATACTTTACTAGGGGAATACAAGACATTCTCCTCATTTGTATTAGACAGAACGACGGTCGCGCCATAAATCACCCCTGGTGGAGTGGTTTCTCTGGCGACGCCTCTTCCCCTACCCCCTCCTCTCGCCGTCAGAGCACGTGAAGGCAGCGCCTTGGAATACGGTGCGATTGACGAGGTCGCGGATGCGAAAGACGGTACCGCTGCCGCCGCCAAACGTGTTTCCGCGGATCGTCGTTGCATTTTTCGATGTATTCTCGGGGAGTGTCCTGCATTCCCCTCGCGAAGCATTTGGTACGACATTGAATCTCTAAACACGATACCTCACGACCACCGCACTCTCCTCGCAACGTCATGCATGGATGGCACTTACAAACAGATGCACAGACTGACACCGGCGGGTCTTCGTGAAAATGAAGGTTCTGCTGCTAACGCATAAAAAAGTGATACACAGTGAGTTAAAAAGTTTAGCATTTAGACTTAAGTCCGTTATTGACACTTGGCAACTGTGCATATACTCATAGAAGCACCGCTGTTTATTGCTTTTGTTTAAGTCACCTAGTCCAGGCAACATCGCTTCTGTGCTCTTGCAACTGTGTAAACCTATAGTAATAGATCAATCACGCCTACTTTTATTTAATAATTGGTGACTTTGGCTGTGAATATTTTGGTGTTTGTTCGTGATTCTTAGACGTTCCCTAGAGTGATAAGCTTCTGTTAACATGAATATTTTCGCTGGACTTAAATTTAATTCAGCTGTTTATTGCGAATGCTGCAGATCAGGCTGCAGCACTTGCATCATGTTGTGTCACTGAGAATTTTCTCGGCTGCGGTATAAGTACAGTGCCCTAGGTGGGCTCACCGCCCTCTCTCCCCCATGTTTTGCGCTGAAGCGGCCGATGTCGAAAACGCCGGAGGCGCTGCAGTAGGTTCCTGCTGAAACTTTTCCCGCCCGGTGCCCGCGATTGGTCCACCCGCTGCCCGCGATTGATAAGAGCCGCCTAGCCGACCTGGTCTGGCCAATGCGCGCTGTAAAGTTTCAGGAGGAAACGCGCACAGCGCCACTGCCGCGTCGACATCAAACGAATCAGGCCGAGCCGTCCCGTGAGCCCACTACAACTCTTTAGGTCACTGTAGTATAAGTGAACAGCATACACCCATTTTAGTTCAATCGCTGAAGCAATGAGCTGGCTTCAAAATGCATTTGTTAAACGCAGATTTAAAAAAAGAAAATGATATCCTCCGTTCATACGGTGTACATTTTGTATTTACCTCAAATATAATTTTCCTTCTCGCCTAGTGCGCGTTTCAGTAGTACACCAACACTCCCGTCGTGAAAATGATCTGCCATATGTTTAGCACACCCCCACCCCCTCGCCCAGTCTACATCCTTAGAATGTACAAATGCTCCCATTGAGTACAGAGTGGCTATATTTATATATTAATATATGTATTGATATTATTGCGGAGAGCAGAAAAACAAAAGCCTGGGGACGTTTAGCAATGAAAACAAATCATGCTGGTTAAAATGACAGCACGCCTGAACTTTTAAATTGTAATAGACGTGAAATGTTGTATTCCAAATACTTCTCAATCTTAAGATTCTTTAGGTTTAAACAATACCTTGATATCAATGCAAGCAGCGAACAAAATTATGCATCTGCAGCAGACGCTGCCAAATTACGTGCTGTCCCGCAACCCTTAGTTACTCTTCGTTGCCACAGGAGGTGAACGAGCGTTGAGACCTTGAGATGTTGTTGAAATAATAACCAACAAAAACTTGACAATCTTCAGCCTATTGCTATGATTTGCCGATTTAAGCCGCTGTGTGGTTGTATCCGAAAATCTTTTTCAAAAAGGAGCTGGTGTCAGATTTTACAGGAAGTGTGAATTTAATTTAGGTTGAAAACAACGAGGTGAAAATGACAAAACGTGTTCACATCCTCGTGGGAAGGGGAGTGACAATGGAAGTACGATGTCATATGAGAAGTTCAGGCAAGGTAAATAGTTATAAATGAAAGATGTGTTGTATTGTCCCAGTTTTAATTGTTTTATTCTTTCTTCATCCTTGACTTGAACCAACACACTCTTTTCCCAAGCATAAATAGTTCTCTTTTCAGACGAAACATTTTTTCTTTATTTGGGTCATTCTGCGCTGGTTTTTGAATACCCATAAAATTTAATCAAATTCAGGTTCAGTGATTAGTCGAAATAAAGATAATTTTTACTGACAGAAACGATAGAAACCTTTTTTCTAAAGAGCTTGTATATGCGCTTGATTTATTATTGTTTTGTCTTGTTTCTATAACGTAGGATGTTCATTTTGTGCTTGTATATGCGCTTGATTTCTTATTGTTTTGTCTTATTTTTATAACGTTCCATGTTTATTTTGTACTTGTCTTTGAGCATGGGCTCATTTTATATAACCCCCACTTCCCCCCGTCTGAAAATATCAATGTTTGTTTCTTTCACACGAGACGGAGTTCATGCAAACTTGGGTAAACGTAGGATCGAACATTCGTTTTTTTTTTCTTTGGTGTTCGGACGCTCCTGAATATGGTCCACGTTTGCTGATCGACCCACCGCATACCACGGAAGGCGCCACTTCGTGAACCAAGGCACGATCGGCTCTTGAACCAAATGGCCGGAACGTTTCAGCGACTTGAACACGTCGAACGACCGCCCCCGGATTGCCGAGCGCGCGAAAAAATCTATTTTATTCACGGATGAAGCCAAGAGGATCGAAAAAAAGAAGCAATCTCGAAATAAAAAAAAGAAATACGTCTTAGCGGCTTTCTACGCAGACTGCGGGGCGCCGGGACATTTGTTTTGTATTTCGCTGCTTCGGTCTTCATACGGTTCGCATTGGAACACCGTCAAGAGCGTCTGGGATGGTGGTGGGGACCTGGAACACACATTTGGGGACAGCGACAAGGAAGAGCGGAAAGCGATGGATCGAAACGACAGCGGTCGCCGTGCCGACGACAGACCTCTCGACGAGCTGGGAAGGCGTTCCGGTATGGTCCACCCCCCCCCCCCCTGCTTCCTTCACGCGGGGTATCCTTCGCTTCCTCCGTTATTTTACTCGTTTCTTCTGCGAGAGATTTCTTGCCTTAGCGCTTAGGTTCACTCTCACTTTTACTTACCGTAGAAAAAAATAAATATAACCCCTTGCTTCCTGGAATCTTTTTTTTTTTTGCTTCCTTGGGAGGAGCTTGAAAGCTTTTTTGATGCCGTTGTCACTCGCCGCCACCTACTTCGTGTCCTTATGGCTGTTGTTGGTCTCATCCTTTCAATGACCGCTCTTCTTGGTGACCACAGCCCTTGTATGCTCTTTCGATTTTTTTCCGCCGATGCGGAAGGCTTGAGTAAGGTGTTGAAAGTCGGGTATTGTTTGTCTTTTGTATTTCTCTCTCTAGGGTTCTTGTTCTTTTAGTAGCACTGAGTTCTTTCAGGTTCATCGAGGGAGAAAACAAAGACGTGGGACGTAAAATATTGGTATGTCTACGATGCATGAAAGGGCAGACACAGGATGGGGCATCAGCTAGAAGTCAACGTTCGATATAAACTTTAAGGCGCGAGCTTTTTCATGTAATCGGGGCAAATACATAATAAAAAGCGCAGCGATCTATATTTAAAATACTCTTTTATATTAAAGGATGCCATCATCAGGATCCCGCAGTCAGTCGTATGCTGCATTCAAATTTTATAAAAGGACGCAGTTCTCGTTTAGGCGCTTTGGGTATAGCATAAAATATGAAAAGGTAGCCGATAACTAACCAAATTCTATTAGTGGTTCCGTACTTTTTCCTTGCCCTTCTGTCTAAACGGCATATGTTGAAATTTCGATAAAAGGATTTTCAATGTTTGTCGCGTTCACCTATTTGTGTGCCGGCTCTGCGAAATGGGCGTATAGCGTATGTGTTATGACGAGGTAATGTTTTATCATAATGAGTACACTACGCGAATTTTGTACCCCGTTGAACTCACCACTAAACGCACTCTAGCCTTACTAACAAAGCGCGGTTTACTACACCGAGCTGTGCTTATTAAACATGCACAAACACCCAATAAAACAAAGTCCTCCGCGCATGATTTATTAGACTGATATCACACCTGTGATGACGTGAGTTCCATATTATAAATTGCCGCATTTAGCCACAGAATTTAAATCCTGTTGCTCATTTAATAAAAAAAATGTATTTTTAACAAAGAATATATTTATGGGCTAGATTTTATGCCAAAAATGCCACGCTTGAGTGTGACGAAAAGGGATAGACGAAGACCAAGCCAACATTACGGATAAACAAACTTAATAAATAATTCCAAAGCATTATAGGGAAGGTATAATTGATCATAAGTTGTCATAAGTGCTTATATTTAGGCGTACCAAATTGTAACAAGCATGATTTACCAAGCAGCTCAGTCAAGCTCCAACTCCGGACCGTGCGATTCGCAGCTCAATATTTTCATTTTCGACTCGAGAGGAGATGGAGGAGAGTGTTATCAGAAGGACAGAGTATGACTCACCTAGCCTGCCTGAGCAGGCGGCCGTCGTCGCGCCCACCTGGCTCACGAATGACAAAGTGAAGACTCACGATGTCACGGGGTGGCCCATATACTTTACCAAAGGATAATGGAATGGGAATATGACGCACGACTTAGCAAAGCAGCCTTATATAGATTAACGGGTCCGATTAACATTATGCCCTCACGAATACTTCAGTTGACAGAAGGAGCTCATTGCAGTCCAAGAGCATTAAGGACTCCAGGTGCTATACGCACACCCTCGGAAGAAGCAGAACCCAAATACAAATTTACCAGAAGATTACATTCTACTTCGATCATTTGCATCGGATAGGGCACTTTCAGCGCAAAATCCTCCCCAAGTGGTTCAAAAACCCCTGTCCTAGAGAACGCGTGCGCACTCTTAAAAAAAGCTAGTAGTATTTACTAGGTAAGAGCTAGTAACCGCCTGTCACATATGTTACTAGGTACCTAGTAGCCTGAGGTAGTAACGGTCAAGCTAGTAACGGTTACTAGATCGCGAAGCTATTAACTACTACTTGCCTCAAAGTAGAATCCGCGTATTTTACTACCTCTAGCTAGTAACTAGCGCTACCTCCCGACGGAAGACCGGAAACGCAACTAGTCACGTGATTTCCGGTGGAAAAAAAAGGTGTGCGGCTATGCCACTTACCACCAGGTGGCGGCCGCAATAATAAATTTTAACTGGAAATGAGTGATCCAGGTGGCGCTAGTCACCGTCCAATTAAATGTACACAAAAAAGGAGCCGATTATTTAGTTTATTTCAATTCTTCCACATTTGCGTTAACATATAAACATGCACACCCACATTTTTAGCTGACACAATCGACACAATGCATTCAACACAAACACACGCACACGCACACACAAACATAATCGTTAACCTACGGGTGGGGGTGGTGGGGATCGAGCCCAGGACGTTCCCAGTGCAAGATTTCGAGGTGAGACGCGTCAGCCCACTCGGCCACTTCCTCCCCGCTCACTTCTTTGACTGCCATTAAGCCTTTTATACTGACATTTGAGTGCGCAAACTTGTCGTCGTGTATCAGCACTTCAGTTATTCGCAGTCGATAGGTAAGTTGCACGACGAGGCAAACCGCATGAAAGCGACGGGAACAAGCGGCCAATGCGATGAGCGACGTTTCCTAGAAGTTAAAAAACCGAGCGACGCGACGGGTGACCGTGAGAAATCGCCGTCACTCGTCGCTGTCTCCGTCGATCGCCTCGTCGCTCGCTAAATCGATACAAGCGGTCGCCGTCGGCGAGAGAGAGCTTTCTTGCCGTCTCCGATGGCGAACGAAGGCTGTAATTGACGGAGAGTATACGACGGCAGCTGCCCTTCTTTCGCGTGCTGCGCTACAAAAATGCATGCAAAATGAATACCGCGTGCAGCTCGCGTCCTAATATTTGTAGTACACTGACGAACGCTCGCGTTTTTGCGGCAAATTCAGAAAGACTAGTAGAATGCCAAAATAGTTTTTTTTTCGTTTTTCATTAGTTTCAAAGCTACATACACTATTAACGACGCACATCAACGGTTGTGACAGTGCACTGTCACGACCGAAGACAGCTCAATCAGAATCATTCAACCACCGAGCACACACAAACCGTGAAGAAGTTCTCAGTGTCAAGTAGGAGGTGGAGAAAAGCTTCTTGGACGACGAAATCCAACCCAGTGACAGCGGCACCCGGCTCGTTAGAACTATCCTCGGAGCAGTCCAGGTCCACGCACACACTCGCCCCGTCGAGCGCACGAACGTTAACTATGCACTCCAACGTGGGAACACGAGAGCTGCACACGACACAAGGCAAAAACGGCAGTTTCACATCAAAGAAATTAGCGTCTTGCAAACTCCGACTGGCCCCGACCGCCCCAACTTGCTTGTCGTACAATGTTGCCAAGCGTCTCTTGTGAGAGAAAAACATATGATTAAAAAAAAATACAAATATAAAAAAAAATATTGAAAAAAAGACCAGATTGAACTTTTCCTGTTTTCGGAAACGTTTTAGTATGTGCTACGTGGCTATTTTCATCCCAGTTAAAACCAAAATGAAAATATAAACGCTCACAAACGAATGCAAACGAGAAGGAAAGAAGTTAGCCGCATGGCCATTGCATCAACAATGGCCGCTGCGCTCGCTGCAGCGCTGGCTTCCACGTCGTGCTGGTACGGAGGCTGCGATCATTATAAAGTCAGCTCCAACCCTTAAACATGCCCCCTCATACAATATTTGATGCTACGATTGCGTGTGGATACCTCCCCTGCGATCCGAAACAGCAAGTACGTCGCTAACGCTGGCAATCGGGTATGAAGCAAGCGCCGCCATCTTCTACGCGCCTTTGGGGTAGTAAATAGTTAGTAAAAATGTAGTAACGGTCAGAAAAATGTAGTAATGGCTGCATTTGCTAGCTTTTTACTACCTATCGCGCGTTTCAGGTAGCAAATAGTTAGTGGAAGGTAGTAACGGTCAGAAATAGGTAGTAACTGCTGCAGTTACTAGCTTTTTACTAGCTTTTTCTTAAGAGTGTGCACATCGCACTGTCGAAGCCGTCGTGCTTTTGCGCTGCGACGGATTCTCCAAGCCGCCAGAGGTCGGCTCTCTCCGCTGTCTCGACGGGGTTACGCAACGATAGATGGCGGCAACCTCCATTCCCTATTCATAAGAGAAAACTCGAGGCAGTGCGCGCTCAGCCTTCCTAATAGGCAAAAACTGTCGGCGCCAATGCCATCGAATATTTTGGGAGTCATCTCTATTCCCCGGTGAAGCATTTGCAGAACCCGTGGAAGCTTTTCATTGTAGCATACTCCTCATACAATCCACTCCTGAATAAATTAAAACTCGTATCGATCCATCTAAAAGACCCGGTGAGGACCTTAGTGTGTGGCCAAAACCACCCAAAGCTCCCCGTAAACAAGCACAAGCAACCAAATGCATGCATAATGCACGCGCGACATTTTTTGTACTCCCTCCGTTTATCAGAATGATCAAGATAAGCTTTTGCACCATCACCTCTCCCTCCCTTGACCGCCCCCTTCAGCTTCTATATGTTTAGCTCACTTCTTTGCTTCTCGTTCCCGTTAAATGTCGTTTCTAAATGAAAGAAGATGGATGCCCGTCTTCGTCGTTTCTTTTCCCTTCTTCAAAATTCACGTAATTTTTTCATAGTTCGCTCACATCGATTCAGTGAGGTTGTGATTATTACACGATTGTATGCGACATTAAATTACTACTAACTTTTGTTATAGTTTATTGGCAGTTATTTCTGTTTTCGGGCAACTGCACAGGATTTAACCTGCATACAAAAAGCAAAGGTTAGAAAATGAAATGTGATATACACTAGCTGCACTCTGCGTACTCCCAACACATTGAACAGCATAAAGTCACGTGGCACGTAAGGTTGTAACCTAACTTTTTAGTTTCTGTTTTATTAGGCCGCATACGCCATATGTTTGCAAAACCTTGGGTTCTACTTTTGCTCAGCATACGTTGCTGACGCTCTTACTGAGATCTTGTGTGCACCTCGGTAAGAAGCAGAGGCACAAGTGTAAGGAATTTTGAATAACATTGGAGAACGCAAGCATTCGTGCAACTAAATCTCCGTGTAATCCTGCGCTTCACAGCCATGCATTACTCAGCGCGAAGCACACAATGTGATGAAGTTTTTGTACCTTCATTTTTTGAGTGTAAAATGTTTTACATAAGCCACGATAATGTTGGCGATGGGGGATATTTATACAAATAATGAGTCATATATATAGAAAAGAACAAAAACAATGAACACTGGTGAAACTATATCTTCGGAAATACGCGGGAAATTTAATGCGAAAAAATGCGTAGCGTAAATTGTAAACTAATTAATTCCTCTTTAATGAAACTAATTAACTACAGTGAATATACATGTTCGCATCAATTATAATTCGGATATTTCTTGCGTTTTCCAAGCGTGAACACAACTCTACATTTGCCATAAAAGAAGTTTCAACCTTAAAAACTTTGAAGATGACGCCCCCCCCCCCCCCCCCTGTCCGCTGAATCCGCCCTGAACTGCACATCGCACATGCGTTTGCGTCTAAGGATTTGCGTTATGAATGTTTTATATTACCCTATTTATTGATATAGCAACACAATTAGTATCACTTTGCTCCCTCATATTTGTTCGTTTACCAAACTTTCCCGCCTTTTTAGATTCAGCAATTGCCTAAGCTGTAACACCAGACGACTTAAAATATATAGAGTAATGCGATTGAGCCGATAAAGTTATTTAGTGCATTATATCCAACTCTGGCATCCTCCCCGTGTCACAACAACTCAAAATAAAAAAAATAAAAAATGCATATTTTGAATTTTAGGAGCGGCTTCAACTAACTCAATTAGCTTGAATCGCGCACACATCGTGATTAATTTTGACGCCTGAAGGTGGAGGCGCACTTTAATTTCTCCGGATTATCGGAATTCTCGAAGCTGTCGTATGCTTATCAAGACGAACTGTTTTTACTACGCAAAGTTTCGAGAGCCGTTCAACCCATTCGAGTGGTTTAACCATTATACGATTTTTTTGTTAATTTTTTTCCCCTCGGCGAATGCAGTGCGACGTTTTAGAAGGGTGCATTAATTATACTGAAGGATTCCCCTAGGAGTAAACAGGCAGCGTCCATTTGTCGCTTGGGCATGCTTAAACCCTTAATCGGGTTGCGTTCTTAGAATATATAGTAAGTGAATTCTCACAAGCGCACACCGATTTTGTTCGGTCCTTTTTTGTATTACTGCAGTTTCAGTTTAAAATAATTTGGTTCCCTTGATTTTTACTTCGTTTAATTTGCAAGGCGTAAACGTGCTTCACATCGGCAATTAATCTTCTGTTGCCACGTCAGTGCTTTTTTTATAAGTATACCCGAGGTAATGGCGCACTTTCGTTAAGAAGGCCTTTAAGAGAACGCGTTTCGTGAATAAAATTGTTAATGTACTCCCCGACAGATTCGTGGCTGTTTCCAGTCCTAGATCGTCCTCACATGTTTTTACGTAATATGTTCGTTTTTATATACTACTAATTAGGAATAAAATATGCCATGTTGGTTTCAGTAAAAATTAGGCTTTTTATAACGAGAAGGCCTTGTGTTTGCTATTAAACGCGAGCGCGAATGTTTGAGGATCGGCGAAATTTTAAGTAATCACGGTACATTATTTTCAGTTAGGCCACAACAATTTTAATTAGAAATAAATATCGGGAGGCGTACCGGCACACGCAGGAATTGTCGATTTACCTCCATGGTATCTAGAAAATAAGATCATATTCTACAATTTGTCTTTGCTGATATTTTGTTGCTAATTGTAACTCCATTACATACACAATATTTACTTAAATTTTGATAGATAATAACATGGAAGCGACTGCAAAATCCCAAATGATACCTTCTAAACTACATATATATATATATATATATATATATATATATATATATATATATATATATATATATATACTTTATAACTGCCGAATTTAATTTTCTAAATTTTTTTTACGATATTTTTTTACAGTTACAGGAGGGTTAAGAAGAATTATTCGATTCAACCGAAATTGTCTATTAGCAAACATATATGGCTTGCTTCCGACGAGTTCTTAATTTTTAGCTAAAAAGCAAGAGGGTGTTGGTTTTTGCCAAAATAATGTTTGGGGTCTATCCCCCCCCCCTCCCCTTCCCTCCTCTTCGCAACAACAAAGGGTGGCACTCTGTGTTAAAAAATTAATTACAGTTTTCCCGGATTGATGGGAAAATCGTTGAACATCTAAATCAGTGTGAAGGATTGGTGTGATTGGTACGACGTTATTTCACCGAATGCGTTTTCACATTTAATAAACGATGACAAAGTAGTTTATTATTTCTTTAAGCTGTAGAAGCTTTGGAATAGACTTCAGCGCTGTACATCATGCCCACCTCACTGGAGCCACGAACATCGGTTATCAAAGAAAAAAAAAGAGGAAAAGAACGAATGCACCATTGCACGTGGAACGCCTAAATATTTGAAAATTAACTTGTCACTTAATATTATAATTTACTGCACTCTAAAAAAATCCCGTGCGTCTAGTTTCCCGCACAACACTCGGGGAGCCAATCACCTCAACCTACGGAGGCAGCCCAGCGAATGACGATGCCGACACATATATGTTTAGACCAAAAACACACTTTGAGTTGTGGCATAAAGCAATGCAAGGGTGACTTCTTGCATTGCTTAATGTCACAACTCAGAGTGCGTTTTTTGGTCTAAACATATGTGTCGGCATCGTCATTCGCTGAGCTGCCTCCTTAAGTTGCTGGGATTGGCTCTCCGTGTGTTGTGCAGGAAAGTAGAATCCCGAGCTTCTTTTTCTTTTTTAGAGTCTACGGCAGTTTTCTTACAAATAATCAAAACAGGCAACAACCTGAAAATAACTTATTGCTTGGTTTTATTTCGTGCCATGAATAAATATATATTTCGGTGGTTTACCAGTATCGCAACCATAAAAATAGACAGAAAATACTTTGTATCAGGACTGCGAGAAGAACCGTTCTTCTAAATAGCAGACCGGAAAACAAATTACACATAACACAATAACGATGAAATGCGTAGAAACAAACCTGAAGTTTAGTTTTTACCTCAAATAATAAATTCACTCACCACAAAAAAATTACACATTCAAAAAAAATCTAGCAGAAAAAATAGAAATCCATATCTGGGTGTCGTCATAATTTTATAAACCATCTGCAAAGTCAAGATTGATAGAAGCTTTATGCGGTATGCGGAGGTAGAAAAAAGACATTATATCAATGGTCGACAAGACTCATTAATAACCAAAGCATTATAACCACAATATAAAGTTTCCTGCAAAATGTGCGCTTTTGTGAGCCACTACTACCGCAGCAATGAGTGAAAGGAAATCAGAAATGACGGGGATCTCTGCAAGTTGTGTGAAACGCGTAACCATGGAAATACTAGTTTTGTTTTCTGACATCCTTCTTAGTAAGCAGGGAGGACGACACGCGTAGAATGCATTATTTACGCTTCCTTTTATTCCCTGCTTGCATCTCCGGACAAAGCGTGTTATTTCGGAAACTCATCAATATTCACGTCCTCATCAGCGTAATCCCTATGCGCACCGACGCCTGGGTTTGGGAGCTGGGAGATCGCTGAAAAGATCTAGAAAGACAATATTTAGCTTTTATTCAAATAAGTATAATGCTGCAGGGTATAGAAAAGATGTTTCGTGTGTGGAGAGTGGAAAAGGAATGTGATAAAACAAAAGAGAGGAACGTTAAAAAAGATATCCGTGGAGGAAATAAACTGCTCAGATAGTGTAGGCGGAGTGTACCGTGAGTTTAAGCATTCGTGACTGTAGATTTGTGTAGCGAGCGTATATACCAAGGAAACAAAACACGGAACAACCACTAGGAGTTCAGGCAACAGGCCATCGTACGTTTCTGCATCTGTGTAAAATTCGCAATTCCATGCGAAGCATTTCTGAGACCCATAAGTTACATTAGTGCTCTCATACGTAATCTCATTTGATTTCATTTATACGAAAGTTTAAATAAGGCTGCCATTTTGGGCAATCAGTTTGCATAAAGTCAGCTTTTCGATTGAATTACGTGAGTAGAAATTTTGAACGTAGTCATTATTTGTTCATTTGCATTATTTTCAAACGTGCAGTGACGAAGTGACTATTTTCGTAGTCAATGATTTTATATAAAACATTCCAAGGTACGATGCAACAGGAACTACCACGATACTCAATTGTTATGCAGCATATGCCTCATAAAATGGCGTTCCGTCTACAGCTCGAAGATATTCATGGTGATCATGTACTCAGTCGTGCTTACCATTACTAGAGAGAGCTGCCTTAGTGTAGAGTATTCGCTTTATACAAAAAGCTAGTTCCCCATGGAAGCGCAATCACCCCAATATACGGAAGAGTTCTATGTGAGGCCGTAGTTCCTTCATTGTTTATTTGTCTCGGGTGCCTGAAAACTCCTCAAGGATGGGGCACACGTGGCAGGGCACAAATTAATCTTTAACGAATCTAGAAAAATAAACATCTCACTCGACGTCAATGAAGCAACGATAATTTAAGGATGTTCACCAAAAGGTACCTGCTAAAGGCAGCTTTTGTACTTCACGGACACAGCATATTCGCTCACACGGAGCAAATATGCTGTGAAGAACCGACGAACTTCGCCCGGCGGCATGTATCACTTTGAGCGCGGCGTAACACCCACTCTTCAGAGGCCACGCGGAGAGGGGACGCCGCCAGGCGAAATTCATCGTTATTTTCCGCTGCATTGAGTCCAGCCTTTACTTTATGTGTTAAATATATTAACAGCTGCGATAAAAAATAATATACCATAAAGGATTCAAATTGCATGACTGGCTTCCTCTTGACTTTAAAGCGCAGACTCGGAATATCTTAAAATATATATGTGTACGTGACGAACAGAGAAAATCACAGCTTTGAAACGAAACACTAACTTATGTTGTCGTCGCTGGCCCGCCGTGTATAAAAATTGACTGTGCAAAAACAAAATCAAAAATAGTCTTTTATTTATTGAATAAATTAATTAATGCATGCCGAAAACCGTAGAATAGCTCTCCTTGTTCCCTGAAGCTCTTCAGTAATAGTCGGGAGTAGAAGAATATTTTTTATTTATTTACTCGTTCGTGTTTGATTTCGGATGCTGACCGATTTCCAAATATGATTTCGCATCTGTCTGCGTAACCACTGACAGCTTGTCAAACGCAGGGCGAGACCTAATATGTTCACGCTCTCTGCTTCGTGATTCGTTGTTTGGTGTGCTTATCGGCAGAGGCTGCAATATTGTCACGGGTGGTGACCAAGGGAGCAATGAATAAACGGGAAGAAATAAACGTTTAGTGGGGCGAACTTGAGCTCAAAACAAAACGGAAATAGAAGATCAACAACAGAGCGTCGACGAGCGTCGAAGTCGACGTAACAGCAGGATCGAACGCTGCAGTCGAGAGTTACTCCGGCCCGCCATGCGGAGCACCTTTTGTACGCGCGTGGGTTTCTGGAATATTCGGCGTAGAACTTTCGGCGTGTAGGACATTCGGAACTCGATCAGACGACAATGTTGTCGAACTTACAAGAGCCCCAAGTTGAAGAAATAAATAAAAGAGCTTTCCGCTCTCTGGAATCAAATCTGGTACCTCCGCGCAACAGCCATGCGCAGTAACCATTCGGCCACGTACTCGCTGTATTTTTTATTTTTGTATTTATTGCGTGAGAAGTCAAACAAGGTTACTCCCTTTTCAGAGCTCTCAGTCGCTCGATAAAACAACCACCATGTCTTTTGGGGCCTACAACTAAAATCCTCGCTTTTGGAGGACAGCTTCAAAACTGCTTCACCATTCGGGTAAAGGTACAGCCGCTTGATACACACATTTGAACTTGTTGCATAAGTATGCGAAAATTCACATGCATTTCTTTTCCATCTAAATCGACATAACGGACAATCATTCGCATTTTCCAAATGCTGAATAACCCTAGCAACATAAACATGTCGTAAGGGGCCTCATCACATGATTCCACAGTCAAAAACCGTATCGTACGTGGGCTAATAAAAGTTACTTTCTGAATGTACGCTGGAGAACGTCCCAGAAAAAATATCGCATCCCAGCATAAAATGAATGCATGCCCTACGTTCTCTAGCTTTTTGCAAAGTGAGCAATCCACTCCCCACGGTACGAGTATGCCCTTTTCTTTGAGCCACACTTTGACGGGGAGGGTGGCGTTGTGCAATTTGAAAAAGAAACACATTGCAGCGACGGGGACGCCCATCTTTACGCGCACAAGAACATTTTCACCATTACCATTCTGGTACACGCTTGTATAGAGTGGTGGCCGTGGCGGAAAGAGAAAGTCAACAAGATCCCGCATGAGTGCTTTCCTACTAACACCTGAAAGGTATACGCGTGAAAATCGTGCAACGAAAAAACGCACGGAGTCTACGAACTTTCTAAGAAAACTGTAAACCAAAAACCCTCGTTTCGCCATGACTATATGAGGTACGAAGAAACAAAGGTGTATGATGCGCCGGTGTAGTTTGAATAAGACAGCTTATAAGCGGATGCTGCTGATCGCACAAAAACATAAAACCGGATACAAGTTGCTTCACAAAGAGGTGCGAGAGCCCAAGCCAACCTTGAGAACCACGACAAAACAGATTATCTCGGCGCATAGGCTCCCAGCCGGAACACCAAATAAAGGTTGCAAATACACGGTGAAATATATTAATACTCATGCAATCTCAATTAAGTACTTGTAATACATGCCACAGCTTTGCCGTGAGGAAAACATTACACACTGTTGCTCGGGCGAAGATATACAGATCGCGGTGCTTCCCCACGCCTGCCCAGGTCGGCAGCAACCTCCCACCCTGCTGTTACGGAACGAGCTTAGTGGCGTACCGAGGTACCTGGCTGGCTCACAGGTTCAATGGATGCCCTCAAAAGCCGAGGGCGTCGTGGTCCAGAAGCCGTGCAAGAAACCGCAGCATTCGTTCCAGTTTACTGCTGCACAAGTCGCATCACAAGAGTATCTGGTCAATTCCACCGTCATAGCAACAGTTTTCTTATCGCGGCAAAAAATAGCTACATCGTCCACGTATGACACCACCTTAACATCCACATATCGAAATATATACCCGCACAACGCATTACACATGTTCACGCGCAAATAAAAGTGTTCTAGGTATAGAGCGAATAAGAAAGGTAACAGTGGGCAACCTTGCCTTACGGATGAGCGGACGGAAATGTTACGTGACAATGTTTTGTTTACACTTAGCTTAGTGTGGCAGCTGGCGTAGGCTATTATGTAACCGTCTATCATCTTTTGCCCTGAGTTGACTCAGGACAAGATGTGTAGTAATATATCATGCCGCACCCAATCGAAAGCTTTTTCTAAATCTATTTGTAACATGGCCATTTGGCCATTTCCATCCGCACAACAATGAGGTATGCTTCTCGCCACATGAATGTTAGTCTGAATCGACCTTCCTTGAATGCCGCACGTCTGATAGTGTCCAACTAGTTCACTAATAACAAATTGAAGCCTCCGTGTTAGAAAACAGTTTGTACTCAATGTTACACGAAGTTATCGGACGGTAACCGTTTACCAGGCGCCATTTGGCATTGTCATCTGATTTAGGAATCAGCACCGTGTGCGTCCTTAGGAAATTGAGAGAGAGTGCGTTGATAGCATATGCTTCGCGAAAAACATTGAGCAAAAATACACAAAAAACAGCTAAAAAAACTTATAATAATCTGATCCAATCCCATCGGGTCCTGACGCTTTGTAAATCGGAAAATCGTCTACCACCAGCTCTATTTCATTCAAAGAAATCGGCTGTTCCAGAATTGTTTTCTTGACTTCTGATATCTGGGGCATCTCAGATACTAAGCTAACGAAATTGTGGAAATTCTTTGGTTGTACTCTGTCGCTAGAAAGGTCGCTGTAATGTTCAACAAAACTTTCTTCGACCTGTTTGATCTGTGGTAATGTCGATTCTGCGCTCAATCTTGGTTATTTGCTGCAACGCAGCATGTCTCTTTTCATCAGAAAAAGCGTGATTCGTGGCTTGTTCACCCAATAGATAATGCTGCAACCGTGACCGTACGACGGCACCTTGATAGCGTCTACTCTTCATCTCTACAACTCGGGCTTTTATAAACCTAATATCGTCTATGCCGTTTCCGGAGTTTTCGCATTCGGCGTTATGAAGAAGCTGCAGTTCATGCTCCAGAATATCTTTCTCTGCTCGCACAGCGAACATAATTTCACTTGACCTTTCATTGGCTATCATTTGAACTTTCTCCTTTAAGAATTTCCATTCTTCTCTTCCTTAACTTTGGTTAGTAGCTCTTTTAAAATTTTTGCAAACTTTTCATCCTTTTGTAGTCTAGTGTTAAACTTCTAAAGTTTCCAGTGAAAACCTCTTTTCCTTCTCATTTTGCCCCCAAGCGTCACGGCTACGAAACCATGATAGGTGAAAAAAAAAAAAAACAGACTTAAGACCGTACAACGAACACTTTTCTCTCAAAACGTCGGACACGTAAATCTGATCAAGTCGTGGACGTGGCAATCACTGAAAGTCCGTGTAGCGCATCTTGTTAAGCCTACACCATATCTATTCGACGTCAATTAGGTTATATTCTTCAACGATTGCGTGGAGAAGAGGGACGCTACTATCGTTACGTGAGCTTACAGGCATCCTGTCCCGAGCCTCGCACATGCAGTAAAAGTCGCCCATTAAAACGTTCACCATGCAGATATCCGAAAATCTCCCTAGTCCTCGGAAAAAATCACAAAGAATAAAACGGCCTTCCTCGCCTGTTGTAACAGCTAATTCGGACAATTTAACTGACTTTTTCAGAAACATGAAACATGAATACGGCCATGCGGCCGTACAGACCGCGTGGGTCACACACTTTATAATTTTGCTGGAAAGGCTTTAATGCCATAGACACTTGCTCCTCTTCGCTCATTTTTTTTCTCCTGCAACGCTTGAATGCCAAGCTTTTCCTCTGACGAAAGACGTTGCAATTGGAAATTCTTTTGCGTAGAACTTACCCCATGACATTAAAAGTGCCTATGTTGAGTGGCTCTAGCATACTGTGAGTCATTACATGGGGCGGTATGCTACCAGAAAACACTTAATAGTGACCACTCGCCTGTGTTTTCCGCCTAGGACTCAGTCCTTCTATTCTGGACTGTGCACACAGCCTCTCGGCGTAAAACGCAACACAGGAAAGAGAAAACTCAAACACACTTCTAGCAAATTCCTCTGGGGTCCGCCTGTCTCTGGTGGTCGGGTGGGACGCGGGGCATCTGGACGCACCGTCTTCGCTTGGTGACCTCTGGAAGCCGTCGTAGCTGCGTCGGGGAATGGTCCTCGACGCTCGGCGTGTCGTCAATACCCCGTTTGGTAGATTGACTCGCAGAATCCATATCTTCGCCGTCGCTCTGATTATAGGGCCCTACTGTTGGTTGTGTTCCTCGTTCTTTCCGCCAGCCGGTCCCGCTGCCGCCTCCTCGGACGCCTTGCGTATCAAGGCGGGCTCACGAAGAGGCTCCTGAAGCGGTCCCTTCTCGCTGTTGCTTGCCGTCGCTTCCGCAGGGGGACGTCACCCTCTTTAGCCGCCGTTAGAATGGTGCCTTCAGTTGCGCGCTCGGCCTCGTCAGCGTGAATGTCAAAGATGTTCCTGCTTTCCAATGCAACCAGTTTGACCGCGCTCTGATACGTTTTCACGCATTCGTTCGCCCGATGCCCGAAGTGGCGGCACTTGGTGCACTTGGGAACGCGGCACTCTCGACGTATGTGTCCGGTGCGGCGGCATCACAAGCATAGCAGAGCGCGGCCAGGTATGACGCTGAGGGAGTTGCCGCCGAAGAAGCGCAGCTGATGTGGCATAGCCTCAACAGTTGCTACTTCCTTTAGCTTCATTCGGATGACTTTGGTTGTCAATTCAATGCCTTCAAAACCCTTAACTTGCCAGGTCTCCCTAGCGACATCGTTTACCTTGCTGTAGGGCTCCAGTGCGCGTCGTATTGCGTCATTGGGGACGTGGTATGGCACCCAGTGGAGCCTGAGGCGGACCTCGTTGTCGTCGGGGTCCACTCGCGGCAATCCAGCTGGCGCCGCTTTCCCTCGGCGGTCTTGTAAGTGGCAAGTCATACATAGTTCATTTGGAATGACTCTAAACTCGCCAACTCATGCACCACGTCATTCTTCAGCAGATCGTCCTTGAAATCGCTGATGCGATAGGTCGTCCTATTAAGTAACTGTGCAAGATAATAGAATTTAAAGCAGCAATTCTTGTGGGAATTGGCGTGAAAAAAAGTTGATACTCGTCATTTGACGAAGACGACAAAAAAGTACGGCCGGCAAGGGCCGCTGTCCACGCTCCAGAGGAGTTCAAGATCATGCGACCGAACAGTGCGAGCACCTGAAGCAGAATTCGGCCACGTATGCGCTCGCTCGGCGACGCGCGTGGCATTACCCCCCCCCCTCTTAGAAGAGCATCGCCTCGATGCACGGAAACAACACAGAGCAAACCAAATATAAATAATGGCAAACTACGCAGACTTGTGCAACGCAATCCTATCAACTGTATTACAAAACACAGTTCACAGTCCTATCGATCGTAGTACGGCTTGAGGCGCACGACGTGGACGACCTCCGGTCGTGGAGGGCGGCGTGATGAAGTCCGTGTTCCGTCGGGCATCACATCATAGCTCAGGTCCCCAAGTCGACGAAGTACCTTGTAGGGTCCGAAGTAACGTTTTAACAGCTTCTCGCGTAGACCGCTGGGGCGATAGGTGTCCACACCAACACTCTGTCTTCGGGCCGAAAGTGGACGTCGCGACGACGAAGGTTTTAGAGGCCAGTGTCGACACATTGCTGGTCTTGAATTTGGACTCGGGCGAGCTTGCGGAATTCTTCTGCTCGTTGTGCAACCACCTGGGCGTCGTCACTTCCGTCTCCCACCGTCTCGTGAAGTAGCATGGCGTCAAGCATCGGGGTCACTTTGCGACCATGCACCAGCTGGAATGGTGTAACACCAGTGGTCTCTTGAACAGCTGTGTTGTATGTGAGCGTGACATATGGCAGGACCTCGTCCCCAATCTTCTGTTCTACGTCGACGTACATCGACATCTTGTCCGCGATGGTCTTGTTTAGGCGTTCCGTCAGACCATTAGTCTGAAGATGGTACGCTGCGGTTCGCCGGTGGTTGGGGTGGCTGAGACGGAGGATCTCTTGCATCAGCTGTGTCATGAACTATTACCCGCGATCTGTAATCAGAACTTCGGGAGCGCCGTGCCGGAGGTCGATGGACTCGATGAAAATTTTCGCGACTTCCACAGCAGTCCTAAAAGGAATGGCTTTTGTTTCGGCGTACCGCGTGAGGTAATCTGTTGCGACGATTATCCAGTGGTTTCCCGACGATTACGGCGGAAAAGAAATCCATGTTGACCCTTTCCAATTTGCTGGAACGGAACAGTTGGTGGAAAAATTGGCCGCAGGAAACCTGCCGGCTTCATCGGCGGTTTCTTGTGTCGCTGGCACAAGTGAGATGATGGTGCGTATAGGTGGACGTTTTGGGGGAGCTTGGGCCAGTAATACTTCTCACGAATACAGGTCAGTGTCCGGCTGTAATCAAGATGTCCGGACGTCGGGTGGTCATGGCAGGCTTGAAAGATTTCCCCTCGAAGGCCGGTCAAGATTACAAGCAGCCACAGCGAGTTGCTGTTTAAGACAAACCCAAGATACTGAGGAAACGACGAAGGACAACACAGCACGCAGAGTCTCTGTGTGTTGTGTTACCCTTCGTCTTTTCCCCAGTCTCGGGGTTGGCCTTAAATTACGCTAAACCTTCACCAGCTCGTTTTCGCCCTAACCTTTTGTGAGCTGTTGTCTCCGAAGGTCTCTTTGTAGAGAACACCTTGTCGAATGGCGAAGTTCGGCAGGGCTCGTGAGAAAACACGTGGCATGGTTCTCCCGCGCCCTTCGAGGTGCTCTATTACTGTGCGCAGCAAAGGATAGTCTTTTTTACGCCGTGCCATGTTGTCGGTGTTAACTGCGCTTAGGAAGCACTTGTCGTCATCGTCGTCGCTGCTGCGGAAGGTGTTTCGACAGTTGCTCTGAACAGACAGTCGGCGTCGCTGTGCTTGCGGCCTTACTTGTAGGCCACAGAAATGTTAAACTCATGTAGTCAAAGACTCCATCAAGCGAGGCGTCCTGACGGGTCCTTGAGATTCGAAAGCGAGCAGAGTGAGTGGTGGTCTGTGACTACGCGGAACTGGCTCCCGTACAAGTACGAATAGAACTTCGTGATTGCCCAGACAACCGCAATACATCCTTTTTGAGTCGTGCAGTAATTTCTCTCCGTCTTAGAAAGTATCTGGCTTGCGTAGACGATGACTCGCTCGGTGCCTTCTTGTACTTGAACCAGTATCGCTCTAAGCCCTGCGTTACTAGCGTCCGTGTGAATCTCGGTTTCCGCATCCTGATCGAAGAGTTATTGAACAGGGGGAGTCAGGAGTTTTCGCTTCAGTTCGTCAAATGCCTGCTGCTGCTCATCGGTCCGTTTGACCTTCTCGGCCTCCTCCGTGAGGTTTGTGAGCGGCGCGGAAATCCTTGTGAAATCCCGAACGAAGAGTGGATAGTAGGCACGTAGTCCAAGGAATCTTCGCACGGCCTTCTTGCCTGTTTGCGCTGGAAATGCCGCAACGGCGCGAGTCTTCTCTGGGTCTGGGCGAACGCCTTCGTTACAAACCACGTGACCTAAAGGCTTCAGCTCGCCAGAGGCGAACCGACATTTTGACGGCTTGATTGTGAGTCCGGCGGTCTGTATGGCTTAAAGAACAGCTCGGGTCGTCGCAAGTGCTCGTCGAAGTCGCCTGAAAACACCAGGACGTCGTCAAGGCAGGCAAGGTGTCTCT
The DNA here is from genome assembly GCA_037355805.1 of Ixodes ricinus. Taxonomy (NCBI): domain Eukaryota; kingdom Metazoa; phylum Arthropoda; class Arachnida; order Ixodida; family Ixodidae; genus Ixodes; species Ixodes ricinus. The sequence goes on from JAZHYW010066816.1 coordinate 57,345, forward strand.
GCCACTTCAGTCCTGCCAGTACGGTGTCCATGACACGCTGGAAAGTTGGTGGCGCCGTTCATAGTCCGAAAGGCATCACCTTGAACTCGTACAGTCCACCCGCCTTGACGAAAGCCGTCTTCTTTCGGTCCCGTTCTTCAACTTTGATCTGCCAGTAGCTGCTCTTTACGTCCATCGATGAAAATTATCGAGAGCGGCGCAGCCGGTCCAGCGTGTCGTCGATGCGGTGCAGTCGATAGACGTCTTTCTTCGTCACCGCGTTCAGCTGACGGTAGTCCATGCAGAACCTAATCTTTCCGTCCTTCTTTTAACCAGTACGACTGGAGAGGCCCACGGACTGCTTAAAGTCTGAATTATCTCTCCGTTTAGCACCTCTTGAACTTGCTCCTGGATTACCTCCCTTGCTTTTCACGATGACTCTGTACGGCGATCGATGCACAGGGAGCGCGTCGTCCTTGGTAACGATGCCTTGCTTAGCAACGGCTGTTTGCCGCACTTTCGACGACGTCGCAAAGCAGTCGCGGTATTCGGCGAGGAGGTTCATCAGCTGCCGTCGTTTTGGACACGGTAGATTAGGGGCAATGTCGAGCTGCATTGGTGACGTACTGTCTTGCTGAGATAGCGAGGATCCTTCTGTAATCGCGGCGATTTCGGCGGAGTTCCGGTGTTCCTGGACGTGGCCCACAGCTGCACCTTTCGTGAGATGTTGCATTTCTTGTCGGAAGTTCGTCACCAGGACCACAGTGCGCCCATCCTGAGGTTCAGCTACTCCTCTTGTGACGCCTAGCCCCCTTCCCAGGAGCAATTGCAGGTTGCCTTCCAGAACAGCTTCGCCTTAAGTAGCTGCATCGGTCACGACGGGTACAACAGCACTTAATCGCGGCAGCAGGTTCACGTGGTCGTCCGAGACTCGGATGGCGGCTGAAGCAATTTGGTGTTTCTCTGGATGCGGAGCAGGTGCCCCTCACCGTCAATCTGTTCTCTCAAAGGTCGATGATGCCGCCGTATATACCCACACAGAAAGTCCATTCCGAGAATGACGTCTCTGGCACAGTCTTTTAGAACGACCAATTTTACAGGACACGCCTCGCCATGATTTTCGACGCGAGCAGTGCACCTTTCAACAGGCGTGATGAGGTGCCCTCCAGCGGTTCGTATCTGCGGGCCGTCCCACGGCGTCGTCACTTTTTGAAGGCGGCGAGAGTCCCACTCAAGACTCAGTAGTCTGCTTTGGTGTACACGAGTGCTGGTACGTGGTGGCCGTCGATAACAACGGTTAGGTTGTTGGGCACCGTTGTTGGAGCGTCGTTGAGATGCGTGGCGTCGGGAGAGTAGGAACGCTCTGGCGTTCTTGGAGGCTCTTTACTTCGGAGGTCTTAGGCAACGCCACCTCCGGGCGCTGCCGCGCTTAATTTTCCCTGCGACGCAGGAGAGACAGGCTCTCTCGGTGGGGTCGTGGCGCTGGAGACGCTGAACGTCTTGTGTTGGGATCAAGGATTTCCCCAGGCAGCCTCAGGAAGGGCCAGTCCAGGACAGGAACCGCAGACCGGCTCCAAGCTGGAACATCACAAGACGGGAGGGTCTCTCGCGATAAACTCTGTTTAACGCATATGCACAGAAATCTGCATCGTTGGAGAGCACACTCTGCGACCTCCAGTTCGCCCTTTTTATAGAGTCGCTCTTCAATACCCCAGCGGTTGGCAGCCAATGGTGGCCGAACTGCCAACAAACGTCATGGCCAGGCTCCGCCCCCACTCATCCTTTCGAGCACGCACACACTGCAGTGGCGGCCGGAATTCACATTCCGGCGCCAAGGTACTCTCAACCTCGATAAGCCGCGCCGATTAATCGACGACAAAGGGTCCGCTGTCAGCCTGTGAGACGTTGGCCGTGATGGTGATGATCCCTCCATTAGGCGGCGTCGTGGCTCAGGAAAGGGTTTGTTGGAATAGTCCGCAAATGGCGTCAGACGAAATGTCGTCTGACGCCACTTTTGGTTTGCGATCTCGAGCCGATCGCACCCTCACGGAAGTCCTGCAGCCGGCGCCGTCACCCGGAATCTCGATCGGTAATCCACCCGCTTCCTGCGTCAACTGACCGCTGCCTCGGGCCAACGCAATCTCAGCCAGAAAGAGGAGTCCGGCTCAGCTTCGCACCCAGGTGTGGCGAGGTCAACACGGTTCCGGACGGTGTCGCTCGTCATTATTCCGGCCGGTCGCCGACTTTCATAAGGGTAGCTCAAGCTCGCCGGGGAAGAAAGGAGGGGAAAACGGAGGAAGGTTATTGTCTTGACCAAGGCCTATCGCAACATCGCAACACTCGGCGATCTTGAGCGGGATTCATGGCGGAGAGGCGGAGCTGAGGGTGGCGAGCGTCGTAGGTATTCCTTGATGTCTGGTTGGCGTTCGCCGTACCTTGGGCGCGGGTCGTTCGGGTGGAACCCGCGCAGCCACAAGTATCGGTAGGTTCTTCGAAGGTAAATGTGGTCGGCTTCACCGCAGTGAGAGCAGATGGGTTGACGATCCGCTGTTCTCCATACGACGGTTTTCCTTGGTGTCGGTTGGTCTCGTCTGTTGTACTGATGTCGTTTGTCGCGGTGTCAGGGGTAGGCCTGCGTTGGTGAGTCCTGTCGTGGCGCCACCGGGTAATGTTGAGCAGTTGGCGGCGGTCGTCGGGCCATTGCGGCATAGCTCAGCGTCGGTGGCTCTCGAGCGGCGCTGACGCGAATCTCTGGCTGCAACACTTGCTGAATTTCTTCCCTGACAACCTCGGCGATTAAGAATGAAGCTGGGCTCGCGACGGCAGGTAGAAGCTTCTTGGTTTCCTCCCTGACACGATCCCGGATGATCTCGCGGATGTCCGGGGTGTTGCAGCCGGAATACGAAAACGCAGCGACGCTGGGAAGTTGCTCGTAGTGTCTGGCGCGTGCTAGTATGGCACGTTCCGCATCTTTCGCCTCCATGACGAACCCGTTGACTGTTGTCGGAGGATTGCAGATTACACAGCCAAATATCTCTCTTTTTACACCCCTCATCAGGTGATGCAGCTTCGTCTCCTGGGTAGCCTGAGTATCGGCGCGGGCGCTCATGCGGAGAACATCCTCGACGAAACTGGTGATGCACTCATTTAGGACTTGGGCTCTTGTTCGCAAGAAATCTTCGGCTCTCTCGCGTCATTGTTGGCAGACAAATGTCTTCCTTAGCTCTTGCTTGCACATTTTCCACGAAGTCAAAAAAGCCTCGTGATTCTCCAGCCAGTGCCTCGCAGTTCCTTCCAGCGAAAAGTAGATGTTGTGCAAGCAGTGCTCATATGACCACCCGTTATGGCGGGCAAAACGTTCATAGTGTTGCAGTCAGTCTTCAGTGCGCTCGACCTCCCCGTGGAAAGGCGTCGGAGACTGATGCAACGGGTAGGTATTTAACGGTGGCGGCGTTTGGGGTCTGCGACGACTTGTTTATCGTCGGCCTCGTTGGCTGCTGGTCTTGTGTGGAAAAAGTCCGTATTCCTGGGGTAGGCCTTGGGTGCAGCGGCTTCTTCGGATCTCTTTAGTCCCCGTGGATGGTCCTCTTGAGCCGGGGAATGGGCTTGCGCTGTGAGACCTCTGAGGGGTACTCTTCATAGGCTGCGATACCCAGAGCCTCCACCAGAATGTCACGGGTTGTGACCAAAGGAACAATAAAGAAACAGGAATAAATAAACGTTTAATAGGGCGAACCTGTGCCAAAAACAAAAAGGAAAATAGAAGATAATACCAGAAGGTCGTGGGCGTCGAAGTTGGCGTAACAGCAAAATCGAACACTGGGGCGAGACTCATTCCGGCTCTCCACGTGGAGCATTATTTGTACTCGCGTGAGTTTCTGGAATATTCGGCGTAGAACTTTAGGCATGTAAAACATTCGCAACTCGATCAGACGACAATGTTCTCGAACTTACGAGAACACAAAGTTGAAATAATAAATAAAAAGAGCATTCTGCTCCCTGTAATCGAACCTGGTACCTGCGCTCGACCGCAAATCGCAGTAACCATTCAGCCACGTACGCTCTCGCTTGGCGACGCGCGTGGCGATATCATTGGCTCCTAAGCGGTCATTAAGAAACGCGTCACGCACTGCGTTCCTCAAAACTATCAGTGAGCATAGACATCGAGATGAGTGCCTGTCTTCCACAGTACTGAACCTCTTCTATGGGCAACTATATATGGAGTCACCTAAAAAGAATAAACGTCTGCTAAATTAACAAGGAGTGATTGTATGCAGACGAACTTCATTGTAAAGAAACATTGTAATCTGAACACTTTTTTTCTTCTCCTTGTCTCAGGGGTGTAGGTTATGATGGCTCTAAATTCAAACCTAATGTCTTCTTCTAATCCGGTGTGTAGGTGCGTTTTATGCAGTCTATCAAATATTATGTAACCTGTAATTAGAAACACAAAAACTTGTTTTCCTACATCACGTTCCTCCGAGATTGCTTGTCCATGTACTACTTTGAAATCACACAATTTTCCAAGGTTATGTGTGACCACATTATTACCAGATTCTCATATATATATATATACTGGAGAGTTTGTACGTATCGGCTGTGTGGCGAACGCTGAACATGCGGCAATCCCCGAAAGAGTCGCAAAAGGGGTAGTTCTGGCGGACTTTCATGAGTGTGGAGAAATTAGATTGTAAGTAGTAAGATATTTGTGTTGAAGTTAGTACAACTGGTAATTTATAACTGAAAACGGTATGTTTTATAACAGCAGCGTTTAAACATTTCACAATTTCGTATATTATTTACTTAAAAATATATACCTAAACGTCGCCTTAAAGAGTATATCCAAATCACGTGGTATCAATAATATCGTGATACAGCGTGATACTCAAAATATATTGTTATAATATCAATCTCAGATGACAGCATCCAAGAGTATGTTTGCATGTTTTAATACAATCAGTCTTTTCAAGGCAACCTTTCGTTAAGTGAACTTTGTGCTCGCTATACGGATGTTCCTGCAAACACGTATATTGCCTCTACATATCGTTGCTAGCGTCTTGAAATTAATCCAGAACAACAAATCTTATAAACCTTGCCTTTTTATTGCCTTTTGGGTCTTGCATTACTTACAACTAAGCATGTCATGATTTAGCTTCAAACAACATCGACTAAACATTGGCTAAAGAGTATCGTTTTTATACGCGTTGCTCTTTCGAATTCTAAGATATAACTAAGAAATATGAAAGACGTTTACAATTCTCTGTAATGCCGAATTAGAGCGCAGCTCTTGAGGAGGAGGTGGGGAGGGTATGGAGAGGAGGGTATGCCCTTCGTCCTCCTCCATACCTTGTCCTCCTCCCCTCCTCCTCTCCTCCGTCTCCATCCTCCACTTCTCCTCCCCTCCTGCTCCCTTTCCCCTCCTCCTCTTATTCTCCTCCCTTCCACCTCCCTCCTCCTCCCCCTCCCTCGCTTCTGCCTCGTGACGTCACTCGTAGCCCCAGTGACCATCGTGACGTCACTCGTAAAGGCCTCGTGGAGGTCGTAACCTTCACCATGAAGTCCGTGACCTTCGGCGTGACCTTCACGAGTGACCTTCGTGATGCCACTGTGACGTCATTTCTGACTCTAGTGACCCTTTTGAAGTTACACGTGACATCACGTGTGACGTCATTATGGGAAACGTTCCGTAATGCAACGCGCGGTTACGCCGACGGCGACCGCGACGCCGCTCAAGCCGGAAACGGGCGCCTAAGAGCTGCTCTCTAAAACGTACTCGACTACCTCCCATATACCTCGCAGTAAGGCACCCCAAAAAACGATATTAATATACAAATATCTGGGACCACAGGCTTGTAGTTTATTTTATTTTTCTTACAACAGCGAGCAGGTCAACGTTTGCTAGTGTGTTCAAATATAGGACGAATGTTACAGACAACGAACGTTTTCCGGTGCACTCGTTAAACACGTTACATCAAAAGCGACACTCACACAACGTTCCGTTTTTACTTCTGAACAGATATTCGATATATGATACCGCAAAAATCAGCGCAATATTGCCGCGTCCGTGGTTAGGTCAGGTAGGCATTCGGCTGCAATGCGGAAGAACAGGGTTTGAACCCCGCTCGGCCTGCTACTTTATTAAAGCGATAGCTTTATATGGCCAACCAATCTCAGAAGCCGCGCTAGCACGAAATGTGTAGGACGGTCAGTCCGTAGCCATTAAATGATTTTGAAAACAAGAAACCGCAACCGGTGCCAGGGACCGAACCCCGGTTACCGGAGTGGAAGCTGAGGGTGCTGCTCACTGAGCTATAGACCCGGCACGCAGAAATGGGAGGATCAAAAGGAAGTGGTGTAAGAAAGCGCGCGGAGCGGAGAACGTGGAAAGGGCAAAAAAGAGGAGCGGAAAAAGGTGGCGTAGACAAAATGTGCGGGACGAGCAGGAGTCTAAAGGGCAGAAGAGCGGGCTTTCCTTTTCTTGGTGACCCAGAAACTTCAGCGCAAAGACCTGGTATCCGGTTGGCGCTGAAGGAATCTCGCGCAGCGTCATAAAGGGAGAATGGTGCGAAGTAATCTGTTTCCATACCAAACCCTGCCTTAGGCACCACCTCATCTAAGAGCTCCATCCGCCCCAGGCACTAAAAGACAAAGGCGCATCTTGTCCTGGGCACCACCCGAACTAAGAGCACAACCCATCTTATTATGCTACCGCATTTAAACGCGCTTGGCAGAATGATCAAACCTGCAACCAATTTTCTCTTTCTCTCTTTTTCTTTCTTTCTTTTTATCTCTCTATTTTTCTCTCTTTTTCCTTTCTCTCTTATCCTCTGAAAAGTTCTAGTTCACTTTCTGCTGCAATCGTGTGTTCTGGTTCTGAACATTCCTGAACGTAGGATGTTCCAAGTAGCAGCAACCCTCAGCATCGTGTTAGTCGCTTTTCTGTCACAGTCTCAGAATGTACACCGCCCTTTTTGTTTTCGTTTTTAGGCACAAGTTCGCCTGATTAGACGAACTATATATTCAGGATTATATCCATCACATGTTTTAGTCGTGACATTACTGCGTTACAGAGGGGCTTACCGCGGAATACTCAGCAATTTTAAGATCAATGCAGATATGCCAGAAAACGATTCTGTAAAGTGTTGTTTTTGATTTAGTGTAAAGAAAGCTACACGCTACAAAAAAGCGCCGTCCAACAAAGATGCAACAGATTCTACATAAACATTCCGGACGGAAACGCCATAGATTGTCCTTGCTTTAAGCTCTACAATGTCTTATTGGAATCTGTCCTCAGCCGAGACACGTTCACCCCTTGTGTACCTTAAACTCTAAAAGAAAGTAGATGAGTTCGTTTTCGAGTAGAACACGGAGACAACCAGTCACGGCGAGCAAGAGAAGAGTTCCAGCGAATGAACTGATGAAGCGCGGAATGCCATGAGACAAAAAAATTGAATGTGCACAGGGACGTTCAGTATGACGTTTCCCTTCCTTATCTTCTCAGCGCACATCGCATTTTTGAAGCGTAATCGTGCTCTGAGCATCGTCTTTCGCTGGGGTCCTTCTATTGGTCGCCGTGAATGGCTGCTTCTGTGTTCTACGGGCAAGTTGACACAATATTTCCAGAGGGTAGTTCTTCTTTCACTCTTCGGAGCTCACTATTCAGAAGGTTAAAAATATCATCAGATGTAATACCATTCATGGCTCTTTTGAATTACCTTGTGCGACATATAATCTTCGAAGCGCTCAAGATTCCCCAAATATTACCGGTTAAACTCGCTCTCGCTTATTTTGCATACTTAAAAATGTATGTAGTGCTCACGAATATATCTTCATTGTTAATACGTCCGACAGACTATTGATGCTTATTGAGTATTGTGAAAGTAAAGGCCGTGTAAAATCGAAAGTTTTGTGGTTCTGCGTGAGAAGCAGAGTTGGCATAGCGTTGTGAAATGAACAACTGTCGAATTATGAATTCAATGAGAAAAAAAAAAACATATTCTCGCTCGTCTCCTCTATAAATCAAGCGATTCGAGCAGTCTTCACACGTAGTGTAGTACATATATTCTTCATCACGGTTTCCCAATTTACCGCGCAAAATAATCCCTAAACGGTTAGCAAAATACTTTTCGCGTTTACGTCTAGCCTGCCAATGTGCAATGTGTGACACGACGATTGTATCTACGCTCGTCGTGTTATCGAAGATAAAGAGTGTCGCACTTTCGGCTGCAGAGTTCATTTGATCACCTGTGCCTGTCGGTTGTCTGGTTTTCGACGCAGGCGTCTTTTACGACGACACCCAGACGCCGGAAGAAGAGCAACTGCTTCTGCGTGCCGTGGAGAGAGCCAACTTGAACGCCAGTGACCATCGAGACGCCTCTTCGGCGGGAGCTGGGGCGTCGAGGATCCCGCATTTAAGTCTAGCCGTGCAGCGGCTGTCTCCAGGCGACGCGTTTCGCTCGTCGAAGAAAGGTCAGCCTCATTCAAAATATTCTAACCCTATGAAAGAGTCCAGCCAACCGTATACAGCGAAAAGTTCTTTTTTATTTTTGAAACCCGGATAGTCACGAAGTTTTATTTGCAAGTCCAATAAAACCTCTATATCTCGTTTCAGACTAACTCTGAGCACAGCCGGCATCGTCACGACTCTCGTCGTTTTTGAGCGTTTCCTGTCACAGGATAAACCAACGTCACTAGAACTCTCAGTTGGGAAACTCGCCGTTGAAACCTGGGCCGCTGGCGTCCACCGAGACCGAGCTAAATACGATAACAGCGCTACTCTGTATCACTTGTCTTAACTGTGGTCGCTTTGAGCTTTTAGAAAGCATGTTTTTGCGTAAAAACTAACAGAAAAAACTCTTTTGTAGTAACTTTTATTGGAGTTTAGAACAAAATGGAGGGCGAGTGTTGTTTTCTAAAATCTTTAGTTCGCAAGGTTTTGCAGTATAATTAATATTGTTTTTATACAACCGTGCCTCAGCGGGGATTTCAGGTAGCGCGTCCTGAGTTGGGCGCATATTAACCACGGTAGTAATTCGCGGCGCGTCCGCTTGAGAGTCGGGGGCGGTACCTCGAAGCCCCTTCCACAGTATCTGTTCTGGCCCCAAAATGGCCGATTACACCGAAAATGGAAGTCACGTGCAGTTCCTGGACTGGACGCTGCGGGAGAAATGGCGGCGTTGGGATCGCCATTAGCTCGGTTCTCGTGGACGGATCGGTGCCACTTTTTCAGAGCAGTCTCTATGGCTGTTTCCCAACTGATTGGTTCTAGCAACGTTGGGATAAACTAATCACGTACAGAAGGAAATAAAACAGCAAGATCTCGGCACATTCACTCTGCGTGATGTGGTTTAGCCGGTCATAGCTCACATAGAAAGATGACGAGAGCCTATAACATTGACGGCGCACTTTTGACGTGTCTTGATTTTTCTGTATCGATTCGTATATTGTCAGCAGTTCTCAGACTTGGTGCGAAACGAAGTGTAGTTTTAGACACCTTCAAACTGCTAGGACGAAATGTGAAAAGCTCAGATTTTGCTACTGAGTCCTTGCCACATATCGTTGGTATAATGTATAACTCTGTAGTTAAACATTTGTTTAAGGTATTTTTTCTTCTGTTCTTATGACATGTTTATGCTGAACTGAAGCATTTTTTAAATTAAACGTAAAAATGTTTCGAACACTTTGTTTCAGGTGACGTACAGACGCAGCCGAAGTACGAGCTAATTAGGCCAACCAAACAGCGTCAAAAAGTGCAATTCACAAGATCCTTTGTGTTTATGATAGGTTCAGCGATGACAGAACACGTACGAAAACATCACGAACACCAAGATGGCGGGCTTTTGAGGCTGTCTGATTGATTCTATCAGCGCGTACACAGCTAATCACACTTTTCTATTACGCGCGAGCGTGCGGCTTTCTCCGGGGAACGCTAGACTGGTGGCATTCGCGGAAACTAAGCTAGTCACGTGGCGCAACATGGAACGGCCCGCTCGAGGAGTGTCCTGCCCTCTCTATCAGCTTGATAAGCGGTAAAAGTAAAGTGCTTTATGATATATTTTTGTTTTTTCATGACGACATCGTTGATACGCCTTCATGCTTTAGTTTGTTTATTGCTCGAGCAATGATGTTTGTAAAAGCGTGCGAGCAGCCTTCCGCGTTCGCCGCCACCTGATAGAGTGGACAGGAGACCCCTCGAGCGGACCGTTCCATGTTGCGCCACTTGACTAGCTTAGTTTCCGCGAGTGCCACCAGTGTAGCGCTCCCGGAGAAAGCCGCACGCTCGCGCGTTATAGACAAGTGTGATTAGCACTTTACCTTCGCCGGCGTCTGTACTTGAGATGAAACAAGTGTGGAATTGAATGATACATTCGAAAAACGTGCTCCAAATGTTGGAGATTTTTCATGCACCTTGTGCACATCTCACATAATTTATGAATGATCGGTCCGTATACTAGTCGTCTAATCTCGTTTCTTATCGGAAAAGCCAGATTTCTCCGTCAGACCTTACTGAAAAGATCTTCATGCACCCATAGGATTCATATCCCGTAATACCAGAAGAAGGAGTAAAAAATCATTAATATATTGAGAGGGTTTAAGCAGAATTCCCAAATTTAACTCGTTCAAGACAATCTAAATTTTCTTACACACGTATTATAACCACAAAAGAAAATACTGTGGGTGCTGTGCGCATCTATTTAAATAAAATATAGCTAACTGTAAGGGTATTAAATCAGGAGGAAGAAAATAATACCATTTATTTGCTATCTGTCAGAGAAAGTTTAGTAGACGCCATATATCAATTTTACTTATGCATTATTTGTTTAAAAATGCATATACGAGTAGCATCCCAAAGTAACTGGAATGAATTCACTAGCAAAGCGTAGCGGCACCCTTCCGAGTCAGTTTGCCGACCGGCAGTGGACTGCTAATGTTCTAGCGGCCTGTTGTAAATTTTTTTCCACAGGGCTTCAAAATCATTTTTCGTGGTTTGCTTTGTCTGATTTTAAGGACCTTCCACATTCACAAAACAATTTCCTTTCAAGACTTTTTTTTATTTTTTTAAAGGGCGAACATTAAAACGTTACGCGGCGCGAGGTACGGTGAATCCGGGGGTGGAGAAGCGGTGTCATGCCATCTTTTGTTCAAAAAATGTTGCACTCATAAGGCGGTGAGTGCTGGGGCATTGTCGTCATTGAACCACCAACCCCCTTTTCCCACAAATTTCTGCCTCACTGAGTTGCGCAAGCATCGCAAATTTCCCAGGTAAAGCACCTCATTAACGGGCTGGCGAGGAGGAACAAACTCGGAGTGAAAATGACCGAAGTTTTCGATGTTTTTATCAGTTGAGGAGGTTGAGGGTCGCCCTGAACGAGGTTGGTCGTCGATCAATAATTCATCGGCCTTGAAGCGATAAAACCAGTCGTACACTTGTGATTTCTTAATAGCATCTTCTTTGTGAGCTGTCTCAAGCATTGCTAGTGTTTCCGTCGCCGTTTTCCCTAAAGGAAAACAGTATTTTACGGCCACACGCTGTTTCCTCAAACCTAAAATTGCAAAAAAAAAAAAAAAAGAGGAATGATTTTGAGGCGTTGTGGGTAAAAATTCACAACATGCCGCTAGAACTTTAGCAGACAACTCCAGTCGGCACACTGACTGGAAAGGGGCTGCCGCAAAGCGCTGCTAGCGGCAGAAGCAGGTACTACGAACGTTCACCCACCAGAAATTAATTCCGGTTACTTTTAGGTCCCTTCTCGTATGTCATATATGGTTGTTTTCTAAGTAGAGGATGCCGGTCGCATGGCCACGTATGTTTTGTTTTTCTTCTAGCGGGGTACTGTGCTAGACCTTGCCGGGATTATATTAGAAACAAGTATCATTTTATACTTACATTATGTGTTTGATAATATAATTCATCAAATAACGTAAATGAAATTGCATGTCTAACTCTATTTTTAAACGCGTAAAAATAAATATTTGGACAAACGAACGGTAAGCGATACCACTGTCTAAAGACAGGGTTCCTCTTTGCAATTGCCATGTCGGCATTCGGTGGCCTTGACGTCTCGATCGGGTTAACCGGCAGCTACGCCTGTCACACTAATTCCCGGAAAGTCGGTCCCTCTCTTTCGCCAAAGACGCGGGTGTCGACGTGAGTGCCTTGCTTCGTCGTTGATCTCGATGCGCCGCCTTGGCGGATCGATACAAGAGTTCCGATAGAGGAAACCCGATTTGCCGGGACCTACGCCATGCGTGACGTCGGATCAAGAAGGGAAGGAAGCGGAGTGGGTCAGCCATTAGCGTCCACTCTCTCGCTCAGTGAGAATTACGTCAAGGGGATAGTTGCAAGTACGAGTTGTCAGTTTTGCAAACTTGTTTTTCAGCCATCAAAGGGGAACATTGCTCAAGAAGGCCCTTGGTTTCTCACTTGACACCTTTTATTGGATGTTGCTAGCGTTGTAGCGGAGTTTTATGGGCCTTTAGAGATAACCTTTTGTAGCTTTACCATTGAAGGTTGCTTCCTAATTACCGACAACTTAAAAGAAAAAAAAGGCTGGGCATCATGAGTTTTGGTCATCTTAGCACCACTTAGCAGCCATTGAAGTTGCAGCATCAGTGGATAAGTACACGGATGAAAAAATCACAAAGCAATGACATAACAAACCACGTAATTTCGTTTTTGAAAATGTCAGTGTCTCAACTCATCTTTTCCATTCAGGAGCAGTTTTTATTATTATCAAGTACCTATTAGCGCGTCTTATATTTCTTGACCACCAGAAACCTGTACCAACATATAGAATGTTGAACGTCGTCATAGTGACTCTAAAAGTATTGCACCTGGAAGGAAGTACGTCGAGTTATTGCTGTTCTAAATGACACGTGCCTATGAAACGCGGCTTTTCCGCTACCTTACTGGCAACTGCTCGAAATACCTTGATAAATTCAAAACTATTAGGTCAGCTGGTAACACGATAGACCTATTCACGTGTTTTTGAAAATTGTAAAGTATTATCGTGGTCCTGTGTGAGCGCCAACTTTAATTCAGTCAACGTTCGTTTTTTTTACTGTTATTTCACTATACACACACGCCAATACAAAAGATATAAACGAAGATATAGTTTGAGTGTTAGTAAAGATATATAGCTTGAAAAAACACGTTTTACCACCTTTATATATGAGCGAGAATGTAGAGTCACTGGCTATATTTTTTGAAATTGTTATAATACAAAAAACATTGGCTGCAGTGCGACACGCCTACCGATTTTCTATTTGAAACGGTCGCGAGAGGCATACACGCGTTAAAATAAAAAACGCCGCAGATAATATACAGCGTAATTGGCGCTCAATATTTTTATGCTTATCAAGGCGAGCAGAATTGCAAAAAAAAAAGAAAAAAAAACACGAAGTTTAGAAGGCTTAATATTAAAATAAAGAACACTAAATGCATTCCATTTTGGCTGGTTTTTATGCCTTGAGGTAGTGTCTAAAAATATTTCAAAGTTAAGCTTTTTATAATATAAACAATATTGGTTTTAACCAAACTGGTGGAGCTTAAAAGGCTGCTACCCTAACTACAGTAACTTGACTTTACGGAGTCTTCTAGAATATCTGATAAAACATATTTTATTTAATCAGATAGTGAAGAAATCTTTACGGCATATACTCAAAACTGAGAAGAACACAGAATATTTGTTAATACAATCCTAGACGGTACGACCTTAATATGGTGCAATGTTATTTATCTCTACAGATTTTTCTAGCAACAATGCCTTTGCATCATTATAGTTCCTGATAACCCAGCCTCCCATCCCTCTCCAACCCCCGCAACACCACTATTTTTTCTTTTTCTATTAGTTTTTCGCGGTCCGCCATCGGTCAGGTTTTCATGGTTCATTAGCCACCATAATATTCCCTGATCTGCCAAAGGGGTACATAAATATGAAATTTTTAGTCCATGCATCTCCAGAATACTGTCCGTTTTTAGAAGAGAAGACTTTAGCTAGAAGACTTAGCTATAATTTTATATATTGATCAAACGGCCTTATGCCGAATTAAGTTTTAGGAGGAGTGCAGCGGATGATCGCTGTCTTCCAGCCTGGGCCGTTCTGGCACACTCTACCGCGTCCTATAAAACGTTGCCACGTCGTTTTTTTTTTTCTTTTCGAGCGCTTCTTTTTGTATCGTTAACTCCGTTTTTTCTCCTGCCTCGTTTGTTTTCTCTTTAGTTCTTGTTTCCGAAAGTTCTTGACAGCTGACAAACTCTATACTCTGTCTCACCTGACGACGTACCAAAGCAGGCGCAATAAGCCACCATTGCCAATCCACGTAACTTCACACACCGCGCATCGCTTAGCTCAACGGGAAAGTCACGTGACATCATCTGAGCTATACACTTTAAGAAAAAAGGGTGTCGACTTACACCCTTTTGTACTATATAATGCACCCGAAAACTTCAGTTCGGCGCACAGCGCACTGGCGTCGAACAGACGGCCCCAACTTTTAGACGGGTCTCGATAACGGTGCAAAATAACTTAATAAACAGCAAAAGTACGTATCATGGACTATAGATAGAAAGCGCTGATGTTTTGCAGGAGAGTCAAGAAAACTCTGATTATTTTTTTGTAGTCAGTAACACCTACATTAGATATTTTAATAAGTTGTACTACTCGGCTATCAAGCCGCTTGTGAAAGTTCGTACCGCCGGTTTGACGTCAGCACGCTGTACGTCGAATTAAAGTTTTCGGGTGCATTATATAGTACAAAAGGGTGTAAGAATACACCCTTTTTTTTTCTGGGAGTGTAGATGGGCTCCGGTGTCTCGTAGCATCTGCGGCGAAACATCCTAAAATAAAACAGACTGTACTGCTTTTTACTGTTCCACGCTATGCGCGCAAGTTGTACTCAATTGATCTGATTCAGCGCCTGTACAAATGTATTTCTGCATGAACAAAAATTATGCACCATAAAGGAAGTAGACAAACGCAACGGTTTCCGCGTTTTTACAAAACATATGTTACCAGGCTGTCTCGGAGTTTGCGCCAAGGTTATAAAAAAATCTGAAAAACAGGCAATAAACACTGATTTAATATTGCTACTGCTAAAAGCTACCACATATAACATTTATCTACCACGAAGGCAAATAACGGAGGAGGAAAATGCTCCTTTGCTAGATCAAATACATAGAATTTCTCTCACGACAGAAGCTGACGGCCTAGTTGGTTAAACATCCCAAAAACAGTTAGCGCGGAAGAGAAGGACAAGTAGAAGGCTGGACTGGACAAGCGCTAATTTTAAATCAATCTCTAATTAAAAGAATGGAGGAAAAAAGGGTATGCTAAAAGTTAAAACGGAAAAAAACGACGAAATGTTATAAGAAAAATTATAAAAAGGTAACTGGAGTTTTTAAATAGAGGTTTGTAAATAAAATAGTTAATAAAAATAATAATAACAAAATAACTAAAAAAATCTAAAATAATAAAGAAATAAAAAAAAATAACAGAGACAATCAGTAAGTTCAGAAAAAGAATTGCAGGTACCGTAGTTCCTGCGATGACAAGGTAAATAACGGAGCACTGATGCAAGCATTCCCTGAATTGTTGCGATTGGCTGCATCGCGTATTCCGCGTGTTCTCTTATCACAATACCGTCTCAGGATCCTTGAGTTAGTACACAACGGGGTGAATCCACATGCATGGCGAGATGTGCCGACAGGAAGGATTTGAGGGAGAGAGAAAGCTTTGCTCCCATAGCTGAAAGTTGACACAGCGTCCGGACTGGCTCACAGAAAGTTTGCCACATCAGAATGTGATCTCATAGACAACACCGCAGAAATGGTTGACGTAGATGAGTGCATGTCTCACGCCGCATGCGTCATTTTTGTCACACTGTGAATTTAATTTGGGGTAGTGACTTTCAAGTTTATCTGGCGCAGAACGTACCACCCGGACATCATATTTTAAGGGGACTCTCTTGAATTTTTGTGTAAATTTGATAAATGTATGGTACGACCTCCGGTCGGCGTCGTTTCTCCGCATTTGTGTTTTGTTCCTTTAGATTTAAAGATACGTTCAACAAACATCTGACAGGATGGAAGTAGGGTAACCGGAAGCTTTTGAGCCATGAGAGTTGAGCTTCAAAGCTCTCCCTTGTTGATTCAGTACACGATTTGTTTAGGGCCGCGCTCATAAAACAGGAAACATCCCTTCTATTGAGTTGTTATGAATGCGCCGTATCATGTTGGACTAGCCGTTTCTTACACTTGGATTTTGTGAATACATCCAGCAAACATGGTTCTTTTGGAAGGCGAATGAATGAGTAGTGGGACTTGCTTTTGTGTTTCATTTAGAATCGCAAGGTCATCGAGATATCTAAATACACGTGTGGCCTGGCAGGACAAATAAGATCCTGCGTGATGACCCTGTGTCAGCTGGAAAGAATAATGGCGCACACAACATGAGCCACGCACGAACCTATATAGATTCCTTTGTTTTCGAAATATAGTATCTCCTGAGAACGTGACAAAAGCGGGGTTCAGGTGAAACGTCAAACGCTCCAGAAAGGATTTGTCCTGATATGTCACCGTAACTCTAAAAGCAATCTGCTCCATTATACTCAACACACTCACTTATACCCGTTTTCACCTCAAGGAAAAAGAAGATTTGCTCCATGTTCCTACGCCGCGCGAAGTAGTTCTCACAAAATTTGGTCGTCGGAGGCAGGAGCGACGCTTTCGGCGTTTCAAACGTGTACGTCTTGATAAGATAACATATATGATATATCTAATCTAAAATGCACTTGCACATATGTTAATTCTCCATATAAAGGGGAAAATTAGTAATGTTCCGCCAAAAGTCCGGACTTTTTTTACTACGGTTTTTTGGGTGAAAACGAGTATAGTGCATCAAACAACTATCTGTGCGGGATTAGTAAACTTCCACGTCCAAGTCCAAAGTGCACTTCCCAGGAGTTTTCCTTTAGGTTTTGAATGATTATTCCAGAATGATTCATTGAGAAACGATCATCCAAAGGCGACACTTTACCCTGCAAACAACCCCTTTCGGTCACTATAAAGCTCGAAAAGGACATTCTTCTCTGTGTGTTTTGGTCTCGAAAAATAGTTCCAATAGCTTTCTTTTGAAAGAGAGTAATTTTCTTTAATATTTGCTACAAAAGAAGCTTGAGGCACAGTTGTAGCTTTTTTTAGAGCCCAGCTCTTAGGCGCTCGTTCCTGTGTTTCGCGGCGTCGGCGTAACGGCGCGCGTTGCATTATGGGACGTCACAGATCTATACGCCAATTCAATTTTCTGCTACATTTAGCGAAGAAAGTGAATTGGTGTGTAGGTCTGTGACGTCGCATAACGCGAAACTGCGCATTCAGTTTTCCCGCTCAATTTAGCGGGGAATCGAATTGGTTTTGAGGTCACGTGACGTCAAATTTCCCGCTTAATGTAGTGGAGAAACTGAATTTGTTCATAGGTGACGTGACACGAAGTCTTGTGACGTCGTTTTCCCCACTAGATTTAGCGGGGAAACTGAATTGGTGTTGAGGTCACGTGGCGTCAATTTTCCACCTAAATTTAGCGGGGAAACTGTGGGAGGGGAAGATATGGAGGAATAGGAGAATCTGTGGAAGGGGGTGTAGGGGTATACGAATGCTTTCGCATTTCTACACGCAAGTAGTCTTAAGTGTCCTCCTGCAGTTCTTGCTTTTAATTTTTCAGTTTTTTACTTTTTTATTTTATTAAAAAGTTAGATGAAATTAGCGCGTGTCTCGTGCGGTCTTTTACATGTCTTTGTATTTTGTGCTATTTACTTTTTTGAAACCGAATTCCGATCAATATTGATAGGAAGGACATCATAAATATTTCAAGAGCCTAACACAAATGCTATAGTTGTTTTATATATTGACAAAAATGCACGTCACTGGCGCATCAAAATATGGAATAAATTCTGCTGCATTATAATTATCACGTAATTTAGATGTTGCTTTCACTGACGCTTCTTACTTGGGGCAAATCGGTCGCACCTAATATGGGGAGATCAGAATCCGAACGAGTCTGCCGCAGAAAAGTACGCTGATAAAACAACCAAAATGAAATTCGTTTCTATGCGGTATTGTTATCGCAATGGATTTCTAAGGCTTTTCCTAAAAACTGATCAGGTATATTACATGCTGTTTTTTTGGTCCGCCAATATTTTCCTCTAGGAAAGTGTTTTCATTTGCGATCATGGTATTGTAGATACCATGAAAAAGAAAAGATAAAGAAAATTCAATTTTAGTAGCGCATACCCTTCCTTTGTGTTCTCCAATTTTGCAGCCACATTCCTCCCTAGAAATAGAGGTAAGCTTACCGGACCGAGGCAAATAAGTGTTCAAAGCGGTCCTTCATATTTATTGTACAGCGTGGTATGAAGAACGATGCTTGGGGGGGGGGGGGGGAGGTTACACTGACTATTTACGACCCATACGTGCATCCTGGAGAATTCAAATATGTTGCCAGGCAATTTACGAATTCCATAAGATGCTTCAAAACAACGTGTTATGTAAAACAGCGCCTGCTTCAGATGCCACAGAGTTCAACATAGACTCGGGCAGACGTTTCTTTGCCTTATATTAATAAAAAATCTGAATTAATCTTTCATATTTGTTTTGGCAGGAAACCTCGTAAAAATGCAATTTATTTCAAAGGGATTTACACATAGGCATATATGGCTTCGTATACGGTGTTTTATTTGCGGAAAAATTATAATGAAAAAAATTGTTTTTGTTTTTCTCAATGGTCGCTTTAGGATGGTTTCTATGTATTTTAAGTATTAGGAAGTTTTTTTATCGATATGTTTCAGTTTTTGTACCTAGTTCTGAGGAAGAGCCGAAATCGCTGGGAATAAAGTTGCCACTTTATTTGGGCTAAAGCCAAAAGTAACCAAAGTGTTGTCCCATTTATCGGGCTTTACCCTGAAAGACCAGAACGTTCAACTTACTATATATGAGATGGAGTTCTTTCAAAGTCAAACCATTAAAAACCCAGGCAAATGCAGTCTCGAAAAAATTATCACGCAAGTTAGTTTGAACATAGTCTCTCAGCGAATGAAATGTGGAAGAGCACGAGAGGAGGGGACCTAGCCAGCCTGCGGCTCAGGAATCGTCTGCTGCCATCAGGGTGAAAATGGAGTTCCCCGACAAATTGGGCACTGCTTATTATCACTGAGTTTCGGGGGCCAGATGCAGAAAGCGAGGACAGATATGCCACAATCTTTGATGAAAGCGTAGTTCGTAAAAATATCGTCTAAAAATATTTGGAAAAGTTCATTTTTACTTTTGAAACACATAAAGACCTTAAAATGTAAAAAAACACGAAGGAAGAAGACGAACGTGCTGTTAAACTTACAAAAACGAACCTGGTGCAGGTTAAACAGTACAAATTTACCTGAGGCTTAATTTGCCTAGAAGAAGACACATAGATCACTTTCAGGCACAGGTTAACTTTAATGGGCAGAAGGGAATACTTAAAAGGCGTCACAGAACATTAAACAGAAAGGAAGACGCGAAGAAGCTCCTTTCATACGTACACGTCCGCTACAGCTGTGTTTGAGACTTCTCTGTGTTTATCACAACATTTAGAAGAAAAAAAAACTCTGGAGTACAGTCGTTACTGTAGTACCTCTTAAATTCCAAAAGCTAACTTGCTCAAGCTTGCTTCTCATCTGAACGATACTTCAGAACAGTTTGAACAGAGCAGTGCCAATGTTGTGGACACTGCTCCTGGGTTGTTGGATGACCGCTTAGATCTGTTGACAAAAACAATGTTTACTTTAATTACTGTGATGAAATAACATTGTGCTCGTTTAATGGCTTACGCTAATGTTCAACCACCGCCGATGGTAATTTGGCGAGTTTGTTTTAAAAATGTTGACTGAATACCATTCTGTGCCGATGAGGGACCTTAATAAGTGGGCTGCTAATCTCTATTTAAAACAAAATTAAAACGGTTCGAAAATTATTTGTGCCTCAAAAAGGAAATACTAGCAATAGTTGCACCATTTCTCAAGCTGGAATGGCTTAAAACGGACAAATGATGCAACATATATCGATTCAATACCTCCCATGGGTCGAAGCGACGCTGCGTTAGTAAGACCAGTTTCTTTACATTCGTGTCGAAAACTTATGGGGTGTTAAGGAATTTATGACTCCGTTAGCAGAAGCTCTAAACCTCTCAACTTTGATTCAAACTATGACAGAACACATTAAACGCGAGTGGCTTCCGAGACACTTGCACTTTTGTTTGGAGGGCACTGCAAAGCATGACTGAGCCGTCCCAAATTTACGATCATGGTATTTATCGTTTTCCTCCGATTGCTGAAATGTTTCCATAAACGAAATGTTGTGAAAATAAAGTAGGCGCGGCAATAAACTATACACTTAAGTTTCATAAACCCAAGACTGTTTCAAGATTAGAAGGTGCCCAGTGTTCTGTTCCGGCCAGCGGTTCCCCTGTTAAGCAGCGAAAACAATACACGTTTTTAGGACAACGTATACTTCATCATTTGCCGACGTCACAAGCAAAAAACAAAACAAGAACACTAGGTTATTTTAGACCATCCAGTTCATTCATCAGGTTGTTTTTTTCTTGTGAACAAATAGGCAGGTTCTAGCGGCCGAGTTGAAATAACATTTATATCGGAAAACCACAGGTAATGGAGAAAAAAAACACGTAGCTTCGTAAAAAGACATGTATAAGAGAGGGATATTTAGTAATTTCATAAGAACTGGGCACAATTCGTTAGTCACCGAAATAACGAACAAAAAGAAATACGCTTAAATAATCCTAGAGATTGGCACACAAAACACACAACCTAAGTGCTAGAGCAAATTGAAAGCAAGTGCGCCGATGCGGACATGCAGTGCAGTGCATGTTTCATGGCTGTCCGGGCACCGGGAACATTTCTCGCCATGTGCCCGGTTAATCGAGTTGCCGGAGCGGATCGGACCGGGGATGTCCGGCCGGGGACTTGGCTGCCGAGCCCGGCCCCAGGAATGCCAACCGCGGTTTCTACCGGATTAATGGACGGGACCCGTTACGCGGACACACCGGACAGCCGAAGCCGAGGGAACAGGGCCGCGAATAATTGAGGACGTGCTGCCATACACTGGCCGTACATCACTCCTCACCCCATGAAGAGTATTAGCCTCTTTTAGACGACATCATTGCCTACTAGCCGAGTAGTGCGCCGCCCACAACGAATTCGGTTTATCTTATTTAGAGAAATCTGTTTCGTTAGGATGCGTGACTTAAAATTATAGATTACGAAATATATATGCCATTGGAATGTACTGCGTGTGTCTATGCGCGACGTCAACAGCAAATACAACTTGTTTCTTCGGTAAAACGAGTTTAAAGAGGTTATGCAATTTCGAAATATCGAATACAATAAAAGCTATTTATTTATGTATTTATTTATTTATTTACCCTCAAGGCCTAAGGCATTATAGAGGCGAACGGATTAAATTTCATTAAATAGTACAACATTGTGCAGTTATTGGTATAGACAAATAAGAAGCTCCTAATCATTCAATAATAGCGAAGGCGTTCTTGAAAATATTATGGTCTTCGATGGCTGCATAGGTGCGGGAAGGCGATTCCACTCATCTGATGTGCGTTGGAAAAAAGACTGTAAAAACACGTTAGTTTTTCAGGGTGGAACTCCAACCTTAAAAGCATGATCCAACCTGGATGAGGTATACGGGGGAGGTAAAATAAAATCGTGGTGCAGATATGGGTGATAAAAGAGCTTGTGAAATAGACATAGTCGAAATATTTTAAGGCGAGATACTAGAGTTGGTAGGTTGAGGCTAGATTTCATTGAGCTTATGCTTGCAGTTCTGTTATAGTGAGATAGGATAAAACGAACTGAATTATTTTGAACATTTCAAGTAAACCTATGAAGTTTTCTTGATAAGGATCCCACACAGATAAAGCAAATTCAGGTTTTTAACGGATTAGTGTTTTATATACCAAAAGTTTTAAGGACAAAGGGGCTTTTGAGAAGTTACGTCGGATTTATTCAAGCATTCTGTTGGTGTTGTTAATAACATACGAGATGTGAGCGGTCCAGGTGAGATCAGCTGTAATGTGTCTACCAAGGTATTTGTAAGAAGTGACGGCATCAAGGGGATGGTGATTTAGAAAGTAGGTGGGAAATCTTTTAGATTTTCAAGATACGCGCATATATTTGCATTTATTAACGTTTAGGTCCATATACCATGCTTTGCACCATTCAGAGATGGCATAAAGGTCCCACTGAAGGTTAGTTATATCGTCATCGCAAGTTATTTCACGAAAAACCACGCAGTCATCGGCAAACAAGAGAATGTTAGAAGAAACGCGAGAAGGTAGATCGTTTATGTAGATAAGAAAATTGAGAGGACAAAGAACAGAACCCTGTGGCACACTGGAGTGAGCACCAGTTGGCTTCGAGTTAGAGTTGTTAGCTGAAACAAACTGTGAACGGTTAAGAAGAAAACATTCAATCCACGGGAGAAGTCTGTGATCAAGGTTAAGTTAGTGTAGTTTATATAGTAAACGTTGGTGGCATACCTTGTCAAATGCTTTAGAGAAGTCTAAAAAACAGCAATCGGCAATTGAAGAATGGTCAAGAATGAGGTTTAGTTTATGCGTAAATGATACCAATTGAGTTTCACAGGAGTAAGTTTTCCGGAAGCCATGCTGTGAATTTGTGAAAAAGCAGTTTGATTCAAGAAATGTAACGAGACGTGAAAACTGAATGTGCTCAAGAATTTCACAAGGAATGCTGGTTAGTGAGTTGGGTCGGTAATTGAAAGGAGAAAACTTGCTACCTGATTTATGGAGTGGAATCACCTTCCCCACCTTCCATTCACCAGGCAGATAACCGTTGTCAAGCGACTGCTGAAAAATCTTAGAGAGTATAATAGAAGAATAGACACTTGTACTTTCAAAAACTTCGGATAAATTGAATGGCATCCAGGAGACGAAGAACGTTTAAGTGATCTAATGAGGCTCTCTACACCAGTAGGTTCAATGAGCATGGGCGACATGACAAGATAGTCAAAGCCATGAATATCGGGTATCGGGACATCTGAAGTTACAGAAAAGTTGCATGAAAACACTTCATTCAGCACCAATGCACACTGGCTAGAAGGAACTACGTTTCCAGTGCTGTCAACTAAAGTGATCGTATCCTCATCTTTTGGTTGTATAACACGCCAAACTTTTCTAATGCCGTTTATTAATATTGATGGCAAAGTGTTTTGAAGAAATTCCTCCCTAGCACGGGGTGGGGTGTATACTGGGCGCTTCACTGTTCCATGATATATTCGGAATGTCAAAATCACAAAGCAGAAATAGAGAAAGCGTGGGGTATCAAGATGAAACTATATTAATTACATCATGAAGTTCATCTGCAAAATTAAAGGAAAACGTGGGGGTCGATAACAAACACCAATAATGATTTTCATATTACTTAGTTCAACGACAGCCGAAACAATCTCAATGTCGCAAGGAATAAGAACACATTGGGATGGAAAGTTTTTCGAAATGGCCAGCAAAACACCACCACCTTGTCGCGTTTTGCGGTCGCACAGATAAATCGAAAAATGCCTAGCAGATAGGAAAATTTCATGATCACGAAAATGCGGATGCAGCCAGGTCTTCGTTAGTACGATGAAATCTGCATTGCATATATCGATGACAGAAGTTAAAGAAATCGTGCTTGTTCATAACACTCCAAATATTGCACACAAAAAAAGAATCGATGAATGAGATAAGGACGTCCACCGCCCCTCGCGTCCCGCTAGGTCATTGTGTATGTTTAACAACTGGGATGTGGGTTGTCTTGTGTTGGTTTGGGCATAAGTTCAACCACGTTATCAATTTCGACAGTGTAGACGTATTGATTTTTGTTTAAGACCAGCTTGTTGTATCTTAGCCGGAAAGGAGGTGCCCCGGGTTGATTTTTAGCTAAGTCGACAATTTTGTTTTCGAGCGTAGCGCGTAGCGGGCGAGAAATCTTCGCTTACGGCAACGATTTTTTCTTTCAGTTTTGTACGCGCGGAGAAGTACTCCTGTCTCTTATCTTGCAGCCAGAGAATTTAACTATGATAGGACGGCATTCATTCGACAGATAGTGCCCTGAGCGATGAGCTCGCTCGATTGCATTCTCGGGGAAGGTGTCAATTACTCCTGCTAGAGCGTTTTTCACTTTTATTTTTTATTAGGCAAGTAGATTATACTACGTGGGTTTTTATGGAGATTTGTGTCACTGTAAGAAAAGACTTAGCTTTAAACAAAACTTGCTTCTTTCGTGGACGTACATCAATTTAACTACAAGCGGTGCAGCGCCATGATTGGACATATGCGTGATGTCACTGGGCAATGCCTTTTCAACTGTCCGGTTTTTTTACCATGCTCCACACATACACTTCAGATGTACAGAGCCAACAATAATAGGTCAGAAAAGGCGAACGTTAGAACAGGCGTAACGAGCGCCCATGGTTGAGCGATCCACTGACCGGATTAAGGGTCGGCAGTTTCGGGGTTCGCTGGACACACGATGATAATTGAGAAAATGGGCAAACTTCATATTTGTAATCAATAAAACTCCAGAGATTGCAGAATATAAATTGGGAATCTTTTACCTTCCTCTTTGTAATTAATATATCTTCATGAATTGTGAAACACAAATTTTATGTTAAATAACGTAGGAAGCACGGGTATCAAGAATAATATGATTTAAGCAAAATATATATTCCCCTTAAACTATATACTCGGAAATACATATATATTTCGGTTCTACATTTAATAGTTTTGCTCCATGTAATACAACTTGCGTAAACCACCTCTACACTCTTTTATTCAGTTCTGCGCTCCCGTTGACATTTTCAAAAAGAACGCACCAAGAAAACCGAAGCTCTTCTATCGCTTTACTGGAAGACACACTGATTTCTCAGAAACGCCCGCCGTTAAAAGGGTAACCATATATATTTTTCAGATGATACAATTTTTCGGTAAACTGCTTCGACTGACACCGTATTGTAACAGTTCAGTAAAAAAAATAGACCTACGACGTTGAAACGCAGCATTAAGTAATGCGAAATGTTTATGCTAGACTCTAAAAAACAAAATCTCTTCTTGAAAGGTTCTTCGACGCCGCAAGAACGTCTTCAGCTCGTGAAAGACGGTTTCACCTCAGGCACTGTCGTCCACCTGGTGCAATAAAAACAACTGGGCGATGAAGAACTCTTTCGCATAAAAAAGGGAGCTGAAACGAACCCCTCGTAGGTTTTTAGACAGAACGCTTTTATGGGGTGATTAAAATAACTTTTAGGATGCAAAATATGGACACGCCGAAGAACCCCCAAAGTTCTTTTTGCGACCAAAATTTGTTTTTAGATTGTAGACTTTGAGTGATATCTCATCTGAGGTTTTAACCGTAACTAGTCCGATCACTTGATTTTTGAGCGACGCGCCAGCCTTACTGGTGATAATATTCTGCGGCGATTTCACGTAAAGCACCCATAAAGAGCATCACTCTTGTTTTTCATAGGCAAATATATAAGCGTCAGAGGGAACCGACCGAAAAACAAAGAACGCTGTGAAACAGTTCCGTGCCAGGTCTGTACCGCTTTAAACGGAAAAAAAGTTCCAGGAGGTACTGGACTCGGCCAACTGTTAAAATGCAACGTGTTTAGTAAAAAAAAAAAAAAAAAAAGCGCACGGATATTGGGAACGTTTTTAGCCTTCTCTTTCCACAGTGTTGTATTTTAAAATTATGTGTCCATTTGAAGTAACTTTTACACCACGGTAGTGTCGCGAGAAAGTGAATACCGGCAATTTTCGGATTTAGAACGGCATTTTCGTTTATCACCCATTCCCACTTACCTCGTTAAAACTCGCGAATATCAACGCATAGTAAGAAAAAAATTGCGAATGGCCACACAAGGTGTGGTAGATTTGGCAGCGGAAGCTGCTGCATTTTTGCAAAACATGCTCTACAAAGTTTCTTTTTAACCGATGTACTTTATCATACTTGCATGAGAGCTTTCTTCTTAGTTGAATAGTTGTAGTAGTTGTGCTCTAGAAGATGTATGTTTTTTTTTCGTTCTGTTTTTTACAAGTTGCGGCTCTTCCTCGCGAACATGGGGGTCTGGAAGCCTTTGCCGCTCTTTGTGCCGCTATCTGTATATCCTGCTCAGCGCAGCGCACTTGCCATTCTCGCTCTTGGAACGGAGAGCGACGCTTGCATGGTCTGGCCATGTCCGGGAAAGAATTGTACGAAAGCTGACCGGGTGAACCGCATGGCTATAGATGACGTGGTGGCACGAGGGGCGTCGTTGATGGGGCGGCGCGTGCCGCGGGATCACGCCAATTTTTCGTACGGACGCCGCCGGATTTCGGCGGAGAAGGACACTAACAGCTGCTTCGATAAAAGCTCATATCTCCCAGTTGTCAGCATATTTTGTTTTGCTATACGCCCCTTTTCGATGCACCCTACATCCTAATACCTATGTAAGCCGCCTCGGTGGCTCCGAGGCAAAGCGCCGGCCTACGGATTTCCAGGTGGCGGGTTCGAATCCCGGTCGAGGGTCCCGCAATCTGACGGAGGCTCCTTGCGTAGAAGGCGCCGTGTATCCAAGCTTTCGGTTGCACGTCAAAAGGTCCCCCAGGCGGTCGAAATTTATCCTCAGTCCTCCGCTGGGGTGAGCCCGATGCCCGTCGTTAGTTTGGCATGCAAAAACACCCAAATTTGGGTTTAATATCTATGTGCCACCCGAGAATCGGCCATGTCTTATGCGCTCTAGACAAAATAAACAGAAAGGTTCGTTTTTTAGCATTATTTGTGTTCCGAGAATACTGTTAATCTTGATATACATACTCTCAGATGAAGTTCTTTAACTGCGGTGTTTAATGTGTGGGAGGGAGGGGGGAGGGGGAAGAGTTTCGGTTTCTCTTATTATGTATGCATTGCTATACGTAGTTAGTGTAAGAGAGGAACTGGGCGAGCTGTGAGTAGTTCAGATCGATTTAAATGCCACGCACTGCTGGCGCCTAATTGGGTAGTTTCTAGGGCGAGCGAAAGGTTCTGCAACAGATATATTACCATACGCATTAGTTGAAGGCGGAGTAGAGAGTGGAAAAAGGACGGAGCTAAGCGAAACCTCCAAGCCCTTACGCTATGATAATATGCAGTTAATTGTCACTGGATTGCAGATTTGTGTGTATCTTAGCGATCTTTTTCTTCACATTTTTATTCAAATGCAAAATATATTAAGTACGTGCTAAGTAATATTCTCACAAATCGAGTAAAAAATGGGTATAAAAGTTGCAGACATGTCTTTGTTTTCTCGGGGAAATATTCTCTATACCAAGAGGTCGTCCTGTATTTTTTTTTCTCGTTTACTCCTAAAGAAGTGGCGCAAGACTACAAAGTATGTTTTCTGAGCGTCTTCATCAAATGTTTTGTAGTATTTCTAGACTTTAGATGTAAAATACTGATTACAGGACTTACCAGTACAAATACCGTGCTTTCATACCGACAATAAAGTTTGGCCGCTGATATTTTGTTAGGCATCCCAACATGGGCACAAGGGATAGTGTCGTATCATATTTGAATTGTGATAGTCAGTATGTTTTAGGTTGTCATAAAAAACGGAAACTCTGAAATGTTTAAATATATGTAGAACACCCTATTAGCTGTTATAAGAGCGCAGCTCTTAGGCGCCCGTTCCCGGCTTGAGCGGCGACGCGGTCGCCGACGCCGCTGCCATAGCCGTCGGCGTAACCGTGCGCTGCATTATGAGACGTTTCTCATAATGACATCACGATGGTTACCTTCGGGAGGGTTACGAGGGTTGCCCTCACGAGGGTCACGAAGGTTAACCTCACAAGGGTCACGAAGGTTACCCTCACGAGGGTCACGAGGGTTACCCTTACGAGTGTTACAGGGTTACCCTCACGAGGGTTACCCTCGTGACGTCACGTGTAAAGTCAATATAAAAACCACGTGACGTATGACGTCATGTGTAACGTCACACGCATTTAACATTGCCTATATTCCAGCCAAAGGTTTTTTGCTAAATTTGGCGGAAAAATATTCCCGCTAAATTTTACTTTTGTAACGTCACGTGTGACGTCACGAGGGTAAAAAGTTTTCCGATAGATTTAGCGGAGAAGGAAGAGGGCGAACCCTCCCTCCTCCTCCTCAAAAGCTGCGCTCTGATTCGGCATGCCACAAAATTGTAAACGTCTTTATTTTTTTAATAATGTATAAATTAATGGCAACTACTATAACCCTGCATTAAAAATGATTTGCAATTTAGCCTAATTAATCTTAAAAACAAAATTTAAATTGATCTTTTTCATATGATAGAATATTCGGATCTGCTAAAATGAAGATGAAAATATATATCTGGTTTATAATTGCACATTCAAAGTTCCCTACTGAAAACAATTATATGAATCTATATAAGAACTGATATGAAATATCCAAAAACTGATATGCGACATATGAAACTGATATGAAATACCCAA
This sequence comes from Ixodes ricinus, assembly GCA_037355805.1. Taxonomy (NCBI): domain Eukaryota; kingdom Metazoa; phylum Arthropoda; class Arachnida; order Ixodida; family Ixodidae; genus Ixodes; species Ixodes ricinus. Next base: position 85,886 of record JAZHYW010066816.1, read on the forward strand.
AAACTGATATGCGATATATGAAACTTGCAAATAATGCAAGCGGGTTACTCCCGCTTGCATTATTTCCATAAAGCGTTGCATTATGGGAATAATGCAAGCGGGAGTAACCACGCGTTGCATTACGGGGAAATTTCCCGCTAAATTCAGCGGGAACACTTTCGCGAAATTTCCCCGCTAAGTTTGGCGGGAAATTTCCCCCGCTAACTTCAGCAGAAAAATTTACCTGCTAAGTTTAGCGGAAATATTCTGCGCCGAATGTCGCGGAAAAATTTCTCCGCCTAATTTAGCGGGAAATTTTCCCACTACATTTACCGGGAATCCCGCTAAATTTCGCGGGAAATTTCTTCGCTAAATTTAGCGGGATTTTCCACAAAATTTTGAGTAGAGTGGAAAGTTTCCGCTAAATTTAGCGTAGAAATATTTCCGCTAAATTTAGCGGGAAATTTTACCGGTAAATTTAAGGGGTAATTTTTTCGCTGAATTTAGCTAGGGGCGGGAAAATTTTTCCGCTTAGTTTAGCGGGGAAATTTTGCGAAACCTTTCCCGCTAAATTTAGCGGGGAAATTCTGCGAAACTTTTCCCGCTACATTTAGCGGGCAAATTTTCCCATAATGCCGCGCGCGGTTACGCCCGCTTGTATTATTACCATAATGTAACCCGCACGGTTAAGCCAACGCCGACGGCGACGCCGCTCAAGTCGGAAATGGGCGCCTGAGAGCTGCGCTCTAAAACGCTACCGGAAGCAAACACAAGGCAGGCTGCGCAGAAAAGGGAGTTGCGGCGTACACAGCACACATTATTGCGCACAGTATTTATAAAAACTGCATATCACAAGATCATTCGATTGGTCTCTCAGGATATTCATTATCTGATTACAACTAGTACTCCAACCGCTATGCCAATACTAACTTGCCAGTTATTATTATGGATGTCAGGTTTTTAGTACTTTTCATTTCAAATTCACATACAGCGTAGAAGTTACTTATTTTAGAACATGTGTCTGTTAGTTATAATAAACTTTTTTTTGCGCGGTGGGGTTTTGCCGTAGATTGTAGTTGATGCGGTAAACAATAAATAAAAGCTAAATAATTCACAAAGTAACGTAGTTTTGCCTTTGTCTCAGTTTGCAGTCTGCTGCAGCAAGGTGTCATTGCAGTAATGGGACCCCCTGATCCGACGACCGCATTGCTAGCGAGAAAAGCCTGCGCCGCACATCGGGTGCCCCACGTGTACATGCACCGAGAACAGCATGGACCGGGACCGCCCTTAGATGGGGCCTCATTTACGCTGATGCCCAGCCCGGAGGAGATAGGAGTGGCGATTAGGGACCTTGTGGCCGCTCAACGATGGAACCATTTCACAATCGTCTACGACAAGCCAGACGGTAAGGTGGGAGAGTGCTATTGTTGAATCTCTAGAACGACGTTGTGAAGAGCCTCGTTAAACTCTCATCAGTTTCCAATTATCGATCTTCTGTCAAGCTGCGGCTTTCTTTATTTTGTTTATCGTTCTCAGAACCAAAAATATCAACCATAGGTTATGTTGAGGGAACGTTGCGAGCTTACTAATATAGGAAAAGAAAAGAAAGAACAGAAGCGCGATCTGTAGGATCAGCAAACCGTGGAATTAACCGAAGACTGCCTCAGTAATCAATTGAATATCTTTAAACTTAACATGTCTTCAATTTAAATTGCTTCTGATTAATCTCCATTTGTTTCGAGTGTGCGTTCTTACGAAAACGGAAGCGTTTTATGTCCACAGGAAATGAACGAATGAATAAAAAAATGAATAAACTTATAAATGAATCAATCAATGAAAGACGTGCTCCAATGTAAACGATCCTCACTGTATAAAAAATAATCAAGAACTGATCAAAGGCACAGAAACAAAAAATCAATTGACATAACCGCGAAATAAATTTTAATTGGAATTCCGTCTTTCACAACCACTTGTCAATATATGATTGCCAGAAATATTTAGGTGATTACACAGCACCAAACTCGTAAAATCTAACATTTTGTGTCGCTACAGCCATATGGCGTCACGATAAATTACAAAATACACTTACTGCAGGTTATAACTATTCTATCTACATCAACTAATTAGCGGTGTGCGAATAGAGGTTAGAGTTGACTAGTGCTGCATCATTAATACTATTCACACTGCAAGGGAAAGCAGCGACGTTGTACAGTGCTCGAGCTAGAAATGGCGCTGCACTATTTGTTTTCAAGATGTGTTCGCACACCCTGCAACTACAAATAATTAACGACGGACCTTTAAAAAGCAAAATTATGTGTTCATTAACAGAATACAGTTACGTGAGAAAAACTTCTGGAGGCGGCAATACGTGAGGTACAGCTTCGGGGCCCTGTATGTGTTTCCTCAGGCGTTTGCAAGAAATCAGTTATCAGCTTGATTGTAAAAATAAAAATTATAGATTTCAAAATTCCGACGAGACACGGACCAGGGAGATAGACAGAGACACGGTGCTATTTTTGTCGATCACCAACCTGCGCAAGTTTTCCACCTTTGTCAACTTCCTTTCTAATACATGGAGCTCTAGCGTTCTGTTTGGAATTGGAATTTCGTGTCTCGTTACGCTTTTAAATATTATTGATCACCAACTGGCCCATCTTTCCACGCTTGTAAGATTAATTTCTTTAGTGAAAACAACGGTTGTTATCGAAAACTTTGTTTTGCATTGCGCTTTACATTGAGTATTAAATGTATTTCACGCGCAAGGTTTTATTAAGCTTCTTTTAAAACTATAAAGAAGAAAAGAACAGTCTTTTGAGAGGAAAAAAACGCGGATTCCTGCACAAAATTGACTACGAACTGCTTACGAACAAATTTGCTAGAGAGAGAAGACAGCACAACATGTCCACATAAAAGTTACATATCCATTTTTATGCCTACCGTTCTGTTTGCTAAATATGCTGAGCCCGTACACAGACGCATGAATAAACATAGGTCGACATCGGAGACGTTCCACGCGTTCGTTCACTCAGGCTTTATTAACTCACCTGGAGGCCTACGTGCAGAGAAACTAGCATTTGCATATGCAGGGCTTACGGTAAATATATACTCATCTAAAAGTGTAGGAGAATTTCTTGTCCTCCGTCGAGGCGACATTATAATTATACTTTTTCCTGTTTTCCGACCGGTAAAAAAATGACAAAATAAAATAAAATAAAAATAGACGACCGGTATGAAATGTCAGGAGAGCCAGGGTACAGGTAGGCATTTGATGAACGGAATTAACGGGGTAGGGGAATTCAAAGATTGCATTAATAAAGAGTCAAACCCACAATGGGGAGAAGTTTGGTGCGCGGGAAGTTTTTAGCTGCACGAGACAAGAAAAAATGGGGAAGTTCGGGCGTAAGTTTTATTTAATAATAAAATGTACCAACAGCACATCCCGACATTTTAATGACGTGGGATAGTCGAAAATATCCACGTTTAAATACTTTATTAGGTAGAGAACGCTTTGTTTTAATTACAAATGTGTAATCGTCGTTGCAGGGCGGACAGGGCAGCGTAATATTGAGCATTAGGCAGCGTAATATTGAAAGCTATGCTGTCAGAAAGCAAGAACCATTCAGAGGATTTGAGATGCATATTTTTTAGCCAGTACTGATATGTAGAAAAACGCTGTGTAGACTTTCTTCATCTTCTACTTTCGTGTCTCAACTTTTTGCATTGTACCGTATGTAACTGCAGGTACTTTTTAGCGACTACGAGGGTACGCAAGTTTCTTTTACACAGACTACATATTTTTAACATACTTGACAAACACTTTCATTAATGCTTGTTTTTTTATTGACTAGGTTGTGTCCAACCTTTTATTCATTTATAATGAGTGTATTGTAGCTCCAGCAAACGTTCAGCATTAATGCGAAATGTATCTGACAATCGGTGACCCCTTCCATCGGTTCACATGCTGTTTAGGGGCACCAGAAAATCAAATAAATAAATATCATGTAACGGGTTGTAAGTTAACCCACTGGGCCTATTACAGTACCCTGTAGGATGACTGAGCGCGGATCAGTCTAGACACACGTTAGTTATGTTCATAGTTGCGTGCAAAGAATAAAGCAGTGATGTAAATGGAAATATTTTTATCAGAAATTGCATGGTACTCGGTTCTCACCTCACAGATTAATTGTGGAGCAACTGCAATTTCTAGAATCATTTCAATACAATGTCGGTTAGCAGCGGAGCAGGCTAAAAACTTTCAGAATACTAAAACGTTTGACCCCGTTAGGAATTTCTTGGAAGCCGTAATCTCAACAGCACTCATACGCTGTCAGAATTTCATATTGCTGGCACAATGTTACGATTATCAGGTGTAAGTGTTCATTGAGTGCATGATGTACCTTAATAAGCATTGAATGCGGTATGTAACGTTGTATACACTTAATGGCGCAGTTTAATCTCTGGGGAAAAGTAAGACTTCCACTTTGTTGCATGGAAAAGTGTTTTGGTTTATCCACATTGAGGCAGAATATCACATTTCTTCATCACGTTTTACTCCATGTCAGAAGCATTTATTGTGCTAAAACTTATTTGCCCTTTTGGCGGCGTTGATCAGACTTCGAGCCACTGTGGCTCTCTTGGCACCAGCGTCTGGCCCAGCTGTAACGGTGAGCCTTCGAACAATATACCGAGACTAAGATCCAGCTCCCGTGCTGCGGGGACATCACCAAATCTGGCGAAAGCAATATCATCCTTGATCTTGACGCCACCCGGCTGGGCGACGTGCTCCGACAGGTGAGTCAATTGCCCGCTACAAAGAACTTATTCACGCGATAGCATTAAAGAGCTCGTGTCGCAGAAAAGCCAGCGTCGGCATCGTTGGCTTTGTGACGGGAATCTCCTGGTTGATCGATAGGGTCATGACGACACAGCCACGTGACCTCGAGCGGGAACTTCAAACAGTCCACAACGCTCACTTGAAGCGTGACGTCACGCGTGGAATAAAAGTGGTTGAAAAACATGACATGTAATGCGAAGTAAAGGTTGGCGCATGTCTGAAATCACTTTACTTTGTAAAGTAATTTATTTGCCTTAAAGAAAATTTCAAGAAACTCAGGTGGATTTGAATCTACGACCTTTCGGTTGCGAGTCCGAGACGCTACTGATTAGGCGGTGTCCGCCGCGTTTCTGTTCTTTATTCCAAAACGGAACACACACATACCAATCACTTCAAAATGATCTACCACACTTTTTAGAGCACTAGTAAAATCCCTTTATCGCAAGAAAAGGTTCAGAAAGGAGGTAGCCAGTCGCGGATGGACTAACACTTTGAAAGAACACTTTCCACTCGCCTCATGAGGGCTGGAAAAAATAATATCTCACCTCTTTTGCGTTGGGTGCGACCTCTACATGCTACATAACCAATCAACATAATCAAATCAAAAGAAATACCTTCGTCATTCGTTATGTTCAAGAAGCGAATGCCGGTTGGATTAATACACAGCAGTTTCTTTAGTGTATGCAGGAGGACATACCAAAAAATACTGCATCCCAGCAAAAGATAAAAACATCTTCGATAGTTTCTGCTTTCTTAAAAAGAAGATAGCCAACGGACCATGGTACGCTAAATTCCTTTTTCCCTGAGCCACGCTTGACAGGCGAAGTGTAGGTGTGGAACTTAAAAAGAAAGTTTTGAAGCGGAGGGAAGGACACACATTCCTTGACCCGCTTAAGCGCGTCCCGGCCACCATGACAGATGACAGCTCTACAAAGTGCTGTTGGGAAGAAACTAATCACACAAATCACGTAAGCGTCTTCTTGCTCACAGTAGACAGTTACTCTAAACAAACACGGGCAGACAAGAGTTGTACTTGCGTAAACCACATCTTATGATATCCCAGGAGGCTTTTTTGGCTCACCGCCATGTGAGGAAACAAGGAATGACGGCAAGTGAGGTTCCCAAATTGTTTGGATGAACGCACGAATAACTCCAGTGCTCTTGCTCCCGCAAAAAAAAAAGAAAAAAAGAAAACCGGAAAACAAGTTTTTTAGCAAACGAGTGGAGAGCCCAAGGCCCCGTTTGGTACTCTGTGGAAGAGGTTTTCTCGCCTCATTCGCTCCCAATTTGATCCCCCAAATGAACACAGCAAAAATGCGGTGAAATTTCTGCACATTGATGAGCGCACAGTGTATGATTTGCAGAACATACCATAACTTTGAAATTATAAAAAATAATAAACATTGCAAAGAGTCGTTGTAGGCTAATATGAACAAATCGAGCTGCTTCCAGCGGAAGGGCGTGTGCCTGAAGCCGGTGGCAACTCCCGAATAATATGTTTTGTTCACTATGTAACAGTGTAGAGGTACCTCCGAGGTATGTGCAGGCCACGCAGTCCCAAGACACTTCTTCAAACACTGAAGGCGTGGTGCCCCTTGCACCGTGCCAAAACCCGCGGCACTTACTCCAGTTTACGGCTGCACCCGTAACCTCACAAAAAATAAATTGCAAAGAAAGAAATAAAAAAGAAACTGCGGACGCGAACACTTCGCTTTTTGCTACAAAACACTGCAAATGCCGTCTGCATAGCTCATACCTTTGATCTCGGCATTTTCCAGCCGAAATTCGCGACATTGCTCACTATGGATAACATTAGACAGAACTACTCTAAATACATGTTAAACAATAAAGGCGACATAGGACATCCCCGTCGCACGAACGCTCTCACGCGAATTGGCTCTGTCAGTTCCATTTTAACAATGAGCCTCGTGGCGCAGTTTTTATAGGCCATTTTGGCTTCCTCCAAAATGACTTCGCCCACATTTATGCGTCTGTAGAACATCAACAAGAACATCATGCTTTACACGACCAAAAGCCTTGTCGAGGTCAGTTCACAGCATAGCGACTACGCGCGTGCCATCGTCACATGCCTCCAGAACGCTGCGAGCAACATGAACATTAGTCAAAATCGATCTGCCTTCTATGCCGCAAATTCGGTGGTCACCGATAAGCTGACACGCGATACCTAGATCTTAGCGTGCTAAAGTTTTAGCGAAAACCTTTATTCTGCCTTACACATTGTTACTAGCCAGCACCCGGTGACTTGACGTAATTTATCAACGTCCTCACTTCTAGAGATTAGAACTAGTAAAAGAACGCGCAAATGACGGCGGCATTTTCTTCCGTTCGTAGGATCAACAAACTACTGTGAAACAATTTCCATCGTAACCGGAGACACGGAAAAAAAACGGACGAAACAACAAGTCTCAAACACGGCTTCTTGTTTATTTAAACACAACCGATCTTATATATACACCACGACCCTCGTCTCTCCAAAGCCGAAACACCTCTTCTCCACTCGGTCACGGACAGCTCAGACTGAACCGAATGACACATGCTGCCTCCTTCGTTTCAAACCAAACCGAAAACTGACCCCGACGACCTCAATTCAATCACTCTAAACAAAACGCCAGTGACAACGCTCCTACACTCCATAAAATTCAGCACATAACCCATCGGGCCCGGGAAGCTTTTCAGTTTGGCAACTCATATATCACTTCTCGATCTCTTGAATGCTGATCGGACGATCAAGACTTTCCTGTTCTCCTTCCGTTAGTTGCGGCAGAGACTTTTTGCACATGCAGGATTTCTCCTTCCGTGACCTTGGCTCTCGAAAAGCAGCTATACATATGTCACAAACGCTTTGTGGATAAAAATTGTGTTTGTGCTAGTCGCTCTTTGATGCTCTATCACGCCTATTTCGTTGCGGAGAGCGTATCTTTTCTCGTCTGCTAACGCCCGTTTTGTCGGCTGATCGCCCTTTTGATACTTGCCCGATCGAGTTCAGACAATGGCTCCGAGATAGCGCTCTTTATTCAGGTCTTCCAGTCGTGTCTTTACTCTTTATAAACCTTTAGTAGCCACCCGGGCGTCTCACGCTCCGTTCTTGTTAGCGTTTGTAAATCAGCGTTTAAGTTACGTTCGACACAACACGCTTGGAATGCTAAAGCAGACAGCCTTTCAATCGATAACATGTTGACTTCCTGCGTGATAGACTCCCACCCTGAAAATTATCGCCTTCCGCGATTTTAAAGTGCGATCTAAAACCTTCCTCTACCGCGCGAAGCAATGTTTCGTCAACAAGCGGCTTTGAGTTAAGCTTCCACGACTTTTAGTCAAACTTCACCTTCGGTGGCGCTGTGCCGCCGATCGACGTAAAAATAAAAACAATGGTCAGAAAAAAAAAACTGGGATGATTTGTTAATTTGTAGCCTTTCAGCCACGGGGGCTGAAACGTAAATGCTGTATAAGCGCGCGTGCAACGACAACTGACAACCCGTAAAACGAAACTCGCACGTTTCGTCCTTCACGGTTCCAGCGTCTATCAGAACAAAATCTTCAATTAATTTGCCTAACGCTGTCTCGCTCCTATTGTTGAAGAATATGTTCCATGAGCTACGGAGCGCAAGATGCTTGTGGTGACGCAATAGTTAATAAAGTGTTTGACGCTAAAACTTAAATGCTTCTAAACTGCGGTTTGGGGCTGAATACTGGAGCGTACTGGAGAAAAAAATGTATATTTTGTACTCGCAGTTAGCCTAGAAACACAGCAGGTTGAATATCTCTACACATGACATTTATTCCTGTAGATTTATCGTTTTTTTACGCACTCGTTTTGTTGTGTTATTGCTTGCAAAACGGTAGCTCCACTGAAAAATAAATACATTTTACAGTATCTTGAATATTGTAGAAACAATGTGTTTACTAGGATATTCGGAGTGTGTCACTTTAAATAATAAATTTTAACCCAATGAAATATCTGGACTGAACATCTGCCATACTTCCCAAATGCGAACACCATCTTGATTTAGGGGTCCTTAATTGCCACTAAAGGTTCCATCAGTTTTTAATTGGACAGATATGAAAGAAATGTGAAAATGTATCGAGAAACTTCAACAGTTAGTGCAGTACGTTTTCAGAATAAAATATGTGAGTAAATTTTTATTTTATTATAAAAACAAAACAAAATTTTAAATATCTCAAAGACTTATCGGAGCGAAAAAAAATACTTTGCGAGTACTTTATTGTAGCTATTTTTATTTATTTATAACTCAAATACGTTTTGTTTGTTTGGTGCTAATGAGCCGTATTTTGAGAGAAATGTTAGGAAATCCAACTTTTGTCAAAAAATGTTCCATGTTTGCCCTAATATACTTCAGGGTTATCATTCTTCAACAAATGAACCATAAAATCAGAATTATATAATAAGTCTGTTAGTTAATGCATTTTTATTGTTCATTGCTTAGGCTCAGAAAGATTGGAATGTTGACAGAATACCACAACTACATTGTAACAACCCTGGTAAGTCTCTTTTCTGTGGCAACAAGCAAAGACTAATGTGAACCTCACAAACCCTTTTTGCAATCCACGAGTCATACAATTTGATAGCTATAAAAATCCGTAAGTGATTGACATAGAGAACTGTCTTTCTTCCGTATTAACAGCTCTGATACACAAAGTAATAGTAACGGTATTCTATTCTGCATGAAATTAAACAAAACAAAAAACAGCAGTCCTTTTGAATCTCGCATTATCGATATAGTATTAGGTCAATATCTCAGGACTTCCTCGGTACACGTTCTTGCGGAAAGAAGTATTAATGCGAAAGCATTAACTGTCTCATGGAGCGAAGCCGGCGTTATCTGATATCTGTAGCAGCGAAAAACGTTGTTCGTTGTTCTGTTCGTTTTTTTCTAATTCCTACGTTTCAGGGTTACTATGAATACCTAAATACCAATTGGCCGAGCGAAGCGGCACCTGAATTCCCATTGGTTAAGCGAAACGGCACCTACATTCCCATTTGCCGCGACGCGTCTTGTGCCTCCTTAGCAACGGCGTCCCGATTGCTAAGGAGCCAGCCGAAACTGCTGGCTTCGCGGTGGGAAGAGGGGGGGGGGCGGGGGGGACGCGAGTATGCGCTTGTCTGACGCTAAGCAGGGAACACATCAGCGGCAAAAACGGGCGCTGCGCGCTGATTCCCACAGCAACAGCCCAGGACGCTCTGAGCGTGGACCTATGTCAAGCCGCCACGTCACAGCGTGCGCGCAAGCGGCCATGGAAACGGCCCCGGGGCGCCCGTTTTTTCGCTCATGTGTTCAGTGCTTTAAGCATGGTCCACATGAGCAGGTAAACTAGGCGCCGCGCGCCGTTCGGCGCTCGCCGCCAGGCGCGCCACAGGCGCACCGCGCGGTTTTACCTGTATCGACCAGATCCGATTGTGACCCCGCGCCGCGCGGAAGCCAGCACCGGTTGCTATGTTACTGCCGCGCGGCGTCAGTTTTCATCGCCCATGTGTCCCCTGCTTTACGCCTAACGATAGACCTATCGTTATGCTTTGAAGTCTAACATCGTCAACCGGTACGCTCAACTATTTGACGTGAGGGGGGGGACGGTATGCGCTGGCCTGACGGTTAGGCCTAAACGTTACGCTTTGACGTCTAACGTCGTCAACCGGTACCCGCAGCTACGACGCTGCCTCACCCAGCGGCACAGCACTCACAAGCGAGGAACACTCAGCGTCGTTCAATTGGACATTAATGCTTTCGCATTCACAACTCATTAAAAGTGCTTAGGTTTCCCCGTAAGTTTTTTCTTTTTTATTACACCAGTAAGTAAAGGAACTAGCATAAATATAGTGCGATGATTAATGTTGTGTTCATGCATTGCAGAGTGCAGAGAGTTCCATATAATATGTTCAACATCTTGAAAATCAGAGACATAGAAACAAATAAAGAACAACCAACTCAGTCCAAATTTTCGGATTTTCAAGATCGTTGAACATATTAGCTTGCCTCCATCTATTGTTTTTCCTAACATGTTGAAATTTTTATTCATTACACATAGCCTTCCAATAGGTTCCCTCATAAATATACCGGAAAATATTATCAGATGTGTAAAGCGAATATTCTCAAAGGCAATATAACCTTACAGCCTCTCATTTGGATATAAGAGTGAACATTTTTGTATTTGACGGTTCATTTAACTTTTGACACAATAATTCCGAAACTGTAAATGTAGGACCTCCACACTGTGGATCTCTCTGAGTTTCGTTACTCCCGCACCAATCTGAGCGGATTTGAGCTTCTGGACCGGGACCTATGGCAGCAAGATCTTGGACTGACCAAAGAGGCTTACGCAAAGACCGGCATCTATCCACTCTTCATCAGAAGCAGACCAACGAGAAGGCCATTGAGTGTGAGTTGCCGCCATATTGATTGCAGCCCAAATGTGTCGATATCTGGTTTCCTCCTCTCGTGATTGCTAACGGTACTACCGGATAATCCGATCTCTAAGTCGCAACTTTGCATAAGTTGCACACTGCTATAAGCAGCTGTTTTCTTTATTAAAAAAAATAGTTGGCACTTAAGTCGCACCTCTATATATTTGTATGGTCGGCGCGGTAAAATTGCATTAAAAAAGCCCTATACATAGTAATCGGAATGTATGTGCAAGCGTCAGCAAGTTTCATATATTATACGTCAACAAACCAATTGAGGAGTATAACTTTAGTGGCAAATTTCCTGAATTCAGTTTCAAACTTACGAAAAAAATATCCATAAGAGTCGCGCCGTTGTGCACTACGCACTAACGAAAAGCTATAAAAAAGCGCAACTAATACATTGGAAAGTTCAGTAACTGTGCGTGATAGCCTCAAAGGCTGACGCGCGGACAGTGCTTTCTGGCAGACAGCTCTTCTTCGATGCCCTTGCCTTCATTCCCTCATACTCTCTATCTCTAGTCTTTTTCGTGTAGCGCGTGCGGGAGCTACTACCAACTGCTACTGCAGAAAGAAAAAGCGTGTGCTCCTTCTTGGAAGAGGGTGGGGATGGAGCAACGAAGTGGCTGTTCCCACCATTCTGCCGGCCTTTGCTATTTATTGCTTGTTAATACAATCAATGTTACTGCTAATTTAAGCAGAAAAAAAGTTCACATACTTAGAATCGGGCAATAAACCAAACAGCAATGCAAAACGCTGAGTACCCAATATTTGTCAATATCTGTGAATTTACTAAGATCCAACTGCTAGGACTTTGTTTTGAGATGGAATGTACAAAAACAACAGTATTAAAATCTACAACTATAGCATATCGAAGCAAACACCATGAAGCGCTACCTACAAAAATATAAACGTCTGTGCAGTCGTGGCGTGCCTTCAAGCAGTCAGCACGATTGAACCATTTATAATGCTCACTCAGTGTTCTGCAAAAAAAAAAAAAATGCCATGCAACTTTTTTTAATGACGATGTATCAAACATGCTTCGATCCGACGCAATCTTTTTCTTTTTTTTTGAAAGTGAGTATTACTTTGCATTACTTGTGACGACGGATCAATACAAACCACATCAGTTAGCTCTTGGTTTTAACACATTTTTAGCAGTGTTTTTTACTGAGGAAAACTTGTTTCCGCATCCTACTGATATTTCCTCAATTACCAAGAATATAATCAATGATATTGTCATTTCTAGTTACGGAGTGGAGTGTGCCATATATCGTTTGAAAACAAACTCTAGCCCAGGTCTCGACGGAATCTTTACTAAGCTTTTAAAATAAACCAAACACTTATTTAAGGTTCTACTGTGCAGGCTGTTCCAACATTCCCTCTCCAGTGGTCAACTCCCTGATGACTGGAAACTCGCTTATGTTATTCAAATTTTCAAAGCCTGACATAAAAATAATTTCAGTAACTACAGACCCATATCACTCACTTCCCTTTCATGTAAAAGTTTAGAACATACACTTTCATCTCAGATTATGAGCTGCTTAACTACTAGCAGCCTTATTTTTTCTGAACAGCATCGGTTTTAAACGCTGTCATTCAGTGCGAAACACAACTATTTGAATTGATTACTGACCTTCACCTTTCTGTTCATTCCTCGTGTCCTACCGATGCTAGTTTTATTGATTTTGCTAAAGCTTTTGATCGGGTTCCCCATAACAGACTAATAAGAAAATTAGAAACTACAAATATAACTGCTTCTGTTATTCAGTGGATAATTGATTTATTAACACACCGCTCTCAATGCGTTGTAATCAACAAGGGCGTCTCCTTAACTATGCGGGTAAAGTCCGGCGTCCCTCGGGGCTCTGTCCTCGGTCCGGTATTGTTTATTTTATATATAAGTGACCTTCACTCTAACATTCAATCTACCATCCGTCTCTTCGCGGGTGATTGCGTCATTTATCGGATCATTTCTAACCCCTTGGATTTTCGCATCGCATAGTCCTACAATGGTGAACCACATGGTTAATTCAAATAAACACTAACGAAACTAAAGCTGTCACTTTTACAACGAGATTACAAATCAATCATCACGTGTACATGATTGGAGAGGACCGCATTGAAAACGTTACGCAAATTAAATACCTCGGCGTCCACCTAACAGCTAACTTAACGTGGAACCCTTATATAGAACACATAACCCACAAAGCATCAAGAACTCTTGGTTTTCTTAAACGCTCTTTTATTTTAAGCTAACGAAGAAAGAAAAACTTATCGCCTATACTACCCTCGTCAGGTCGCATTTTGGAATATGCATCCATTATATGGCACCCTCATCGGCCCTACTTAACAAACCATGCTGAGGCACTTCAAAATAAAGCTGCAAGATTTATAACCCGCGACTTCTCCCGTACTTCCAGTGTGGCTAACATAAGAAGTAACCTCAACCTAATGCAACTGCAGTACAGAAGAGGTATTGCTCGCATGTAATTTTTCCACAAGCTCTATCACGAATCCTCTCCGTTTAGGACATCATTCATTCAGCCTGCTCATCGTATTTCGTCTTGCGTAGATCATCACTTTAAAGTATCGCCCATCTTTTCCCGACCAAACATGTTCAAAAACTCCCCTCTGGTTTTTGCCATCTACGAATGGAACAGCCTGCCCAGAGAAATTGCGTTAATAACTTCACATGATATGTTGATTAGTTGCTTTAGTGATATGTATCAACTTATATAGTGGTGATTTGTGTTATGTTTTCATCCAGTGTTCTTGTTTTTTATATTGTTCATTGCTTGTTTAACATTTTCTATGACAACAATGTAATCGTTTTTTTTTCCACTTGACCCAATATTACCAAACATTGTACCATCGCTCCCCCCCCCTTATGTAATTCTCATAAGGGCCTTTAGACCCTTATGATAATTACAAATAAATAATTCTCAAATATGAGAATTAATAAATAAATAAACCTGGATGTATAGTGTTATGTTAGAATGTGCGTGTATTCAAATTTTTTTGGTTGAATATTTACTTCATAACATTGTACCACTCAGAGGCGGAGAAACATACATTTATCAATATTGTGAAACACATAATATTTTTACACGTTGAATACATGAGTGGAGAAAACATTTATTATATGTCGTCCTGAAATTGCAAAACAAACTAATGACTAGTTTTTCTTTTAGTTGCCTTTCGCATACAAATATCGTTATTTATGCTTTAACGGTCGGGAGACGTTTCCAAATTTCTGCATGGCAAGCCTACGGCTAAAATTACTCTTAATATATATTACGTACACTTCTAACGAGGCGAGCAAGGTTTTTACTCTCTCACTAGGTTCAACTGAAGGAAGGTTTAAATTCACATGAAAAAGCAGCCCCAAATATACAGAAAGAGGTCTCTTTTCTAAGAAATCTTTAAAAATGAAATCTGAACCAGAATATCGCATTGTGATTCAGTTTTGATGAAGTTGGAAATGAGTTAACGATATATTGTATTACGTGCTACTTAATGTAATTAAGAACTCCGCGAGGGTTGAATGATGTAGCACACACTCTTAGCAAGAAAAGAAATCGGGACTTCTTTGCCTGGATTTGTCCGAAACGTCAAACTATATTTTGACCATGCCTGCAATACATGCATAAAAAGACGATTTTACATCAGAAGTTTACTTATTAAGTATACCGGGTTTACAGTCGCGATAGACTCGTGTCTTATGAACAATGTCCTCCCGCGCGTCTACTTTCCTGCAAAGCGCATCGACGCTATATCATCTCATTTTCTATAACAATCCTCGCGAAAAATGGGATCTGCGCGGATAGTATTTTACGTGGGGACGCTATCTTTCCCCAGTAAGTCGCCGGAATCCTTCTGTAAAGCTCGATGATTGGATATTCGAGTTTTTCTCTGGAAAGTGGATACGCGAGCTTTGTCCATAACACAGTCCGTCTCTTATTTAAGTAAATACGGTAACGAAAATAATTGATGCCACCTTTCACAGGCATCTGTCAAGCTAAGACTCAATCTCGTCTGCAATCTTCAAGTGGACGCACACTCTGCGTCCGACCACTCCTTAGCGGAGGAAGTAAGACTAAGCCCCTTTCAGTCACGGTCGTTGCTATAGCTACGCTGCAACGTACGCATTAGGGCTGATGCACGTTTATCCGCTAATGGGTTTATGGCAAAGCTTAGGCTTAGGCGCAATCAATAGCGTCTGCGTGAAAGGGAAAGCCTTCGTCCTCCTCATAATGAGGAAAGCAAAACACGTGATTGGGGCAAACACTCGAACGGTCATTATATCGCAGAGGAGAAATGCGGTAAAGAGATCATGCTCATCAAAAAGCCGAATACAATTTTTTTCTGTTGTGTGATTTATTGCAATGGGGGCATCGTGCTTTTCAAACAACATGTGTTCTTGTAGATGTAATCGCTTTATTTGAAAGGAATGGCATAAATCGGAGATACTTCGGATAAACGTTAAGGTACCTTTTCAAAACATGCTGCATGGTACATGTCATAAACAAGATATACAAGGCACATAGAATACAATGATATACATGCAAATAATAAAACGAATCTGTAAAAGGATGCACAATAAAAAACACTATACTAATTTATAATCAATATTAAAGATATTGCCACAATAGCATATGGTGTGACGTATATTCATTACAATATTTGAATTCGAGAAATCAATAATGTGTCTTTAGTCTACAATAAATGAATTGTCGATCTCCCTAAAATAATGTAAAATGGTTGTCTCGTCAAATCTGAAAAGCTGACGTCTGGACACCTTTTTTGTGTTGAAAAGAGAGGTAGCATGATTATTTCTCATAAATCTAAACAGTCACTCGATCATGCGTTCCACAAAGCCAGATATATTGTTTATCATAATAATTATGGCACATGTTTTTTCGCTCAAAATAGTCCCAATCGTACTCTATTGCGTAAACTAAATGTAAAATAAACGAAAAATAAAACTTCTAGACTTAATTATATACAGACCATTAAAAAATGTCCATGCTTAATGGGATCAAAGCTCATCCAACAGACAGTGGCAAATACAAATTGCTACCGGGACGTCGATCGATTGCATATATACAATATCTAAATTCTAGAAATCCGGAATGCATAACAAGTTTAACTGACACCGATGCACAATTCAAATGTCTATCAGAACCAAAGGAAACATGAAACGTTTTTTTTCTTCTAAAATTTAATGATACGGGTGATTTTCCAACTAGCTTTAGCGTAAAATAGGATATGTTTGAAATTTTCTACAAAACACCATAAATATACAACCCATGGGTTATATATTTATGCTTTGTTCCCACACTAAATTTGTATGTACGCGATATGTACGCGTGTAAGTATATAACAATCACAGTATTGCTTAGTTCTTTTTTTGTTTTTTGTTTGCCTTTGCAGCTAAATTCAGCGCTGTCCCAGGATGCCTTGTATCTACTTGTGGGTGCCCTACAAACTCTGGCAAGGGAAGAAATCTTTAGAAAATCCTCCCGGCGTGCGTTGCCATGCCGAGGTTGTTTCTAGATCAGGGACGCAGAGCTAGGTCACTCGTTGAAGCAGTGAAAAAGGTAAGTTTTCTGCAGCTATTGTCGTTCGATTTTTATTTTAACGATAATTCAGTTTGCATGGCTTGTTTAACGCGACAACGTTAAAGTGTTTTGAGCCATTATGATTTCAATGGTACGTTTAAAATGTGACTAAAATAGTCAGACAACTATTCAACAAAGAGTATCTCACTTGACGTTACGATTCAGTTCGGCTCTAACGTTCGCCAGTGGTGCATGCTGGTCATGGTCCCAAGCAAAGGCGCACTGTGGCCCATTTTTAACTAATGGCGGTAGCGCTCTGTTCCATGCTGTTGTCGCTGGTCCATTTGAACGCCTTATGCTTTTCGTTTGTTTTAAGTACGGCAGGTTATTAATATGTGTATTTTATTATCTATGTGCATATTCTAGTAAGCACAAACACGGACTGGACGGCTATGCGAGGAATCGCGTGAGCGACAGATTTATGTGTTCTACCGGAGTCCACGTGTGGGCGCTGAATCACGTGGAAATGAAAATAGCATAATATATATGTATATTGTGACCTCGCTTGTTGGTGACAATATGTGTGATACATGTTCGATCTCTTGGTTCGCTGTAGGGACAGCAGCTGGAACATTTCGTTATCACAGATCAAATAACAATTAAACGAACATTATCTGTGTCTCACAGACAAAATGCACAGTCCAACCTAGCCGAAAGCAATAAACGGAGTAATATGTAGCGTCCAGAAAACAAATGAAATTTCAAAACCCTTTGCCCGGATCTACGACCTCACTATGCTCAGAGAGGCAGTTTTAATGGGTACGAGCACGTGGTAAAGTGTTTGCGTTGCGCTATCGGTTCCTGTATAAACACGTCCGTTTGTTGACACCACTAAACGTATTCATCGGAACAGTTTCGCACGGTACATATATTTTCAGGTTCATTTTTTTATTGACGTTTGGATTCACATAAATAACTGGAGAACGAGGCTGTTCGCGGAGGTAAATAATTTATTTATTGTTTTATTTCTTCGTGCATACTGCTAGGATGGAATCGAATGACAAGGAAGAGCATACAAATAAACCGAGGGCACGAAAATTAATCAACAATAAACAACACATCACTGTAGTTATAACTACCGAATAATGAAGTTCTTCATAAGCGTTTTTTTATTCAATTGGTTAGAACCAAACAAAGCCGAGTTTAGGAGTCATGATACAAAACATAATATAAACATTATGATAAAAATCTTCATAATTGTTTTTAAATATACATCCCGCTTCACGATGTTTAAGACTGGTTATTCGGAGAATGCTTGTATGAACGCGAATCAATTGAGCCTGGAAACCAGAAAACACTAAAGGAAATCTGATGTTAACCGTCCATGTTGACCCATGCAAGTGTCTATAAGTTCCCTCATCTAAATTATTCGCAACTTTCACGACCTATAGGGGGCGCGCTGGTGCCTATCAAAATGGCTGTCATCTGGATGATCGTCGTAGAATAGCACTACGAGGAGGGGTCTGCGTCGCGTAAGTAATTCTAGTTTTGCTTTCTGCGAGCAGTATTGGGGCCTTACTTTATTTTTTCACGCCAAGAAGGTGTAAGCAACGCAACCTATTGTGAAGCAGATCACCCAGGAGCTAGTGAACGCGAATCTCACACCGCTTTACCACCTTCGCTAAAAGTTGCGAATAAACTTTCTTATTATTTATTGGCTTGCCACCGCGACTTGTCGGGTGTAGCGATGCTAATTCGAGGAAAGCTAAGTACTACTGGTTGGATCTGAGCTAGCTGGGGCATATTCTTAGGTGGTGCGAGTTGAACACTAATAGAAAGAGAAATTTACAACCGCTCGACTATCCACTATATTAAAACCTTCTTCGTCCTTCACCACTATCAGTGTTTACAACCTGGATTGAAGCCCTATTTTTTTTTCTTTTACAAACTGGATTAAAGCCTTCTTCATCTTTTTCTATACCTATTTGCAAACGAGGATCTGATTCGTGTCCTTCAGGACTCTCGCAGAAACATTTTTTCTCGCTTGCACAGTGCCAGGGAAGGCGCACTGACACATTCATCTTCTTTTTCATCGATGGCCAATCAGTGGGACGTCTACCAGTCCGTTGTCGAGAGTGCCGGTGCAGTGCAAGTTTGAAAAACATCAAGGTTCACAGAAAAAAAAAAAGAAAAACTGCCGCATGAAATCCTTGAGGCATGGGCCATCGATGAAAAAAAAGATGAATGTGTCAGTTCTAAAGCGGCTTTAGTCAATGCGCCTTCCCCGGCGCTGCACAAGCGAGAAAAACTGCTTCTGCGGGGGTCATGAAGGACACAAGCAGCTCCGCGTTTGTAAATAGGTAGAAGAAGACGAAGAAGTCTTTAATCCAGTTTGTAAATAAAGAAGAAGAGGGCTTCAATCCAGGTTGTAAATACTGGTAGTAGTGAAGGAAGAAGAATGCTTTAATATAGTTGATAGTCCAGCCGTTGTAAATTACTTTGTCTATTATTTTTCAGCTGGCACCACCCAAGAATCTAAGTACTCTCGCTCTTTTTACCTACCAATTGCCCCAATTTATTCCTGCGTAAGTTTTTTTTTCCTTTTTTTCTTTTTTGAGCATTAGCTGACTTCATATTACGCGAGTCAACCCCAACGTTCCGTTGGCTCAAAACATGACAAAGAAGGGCCCGGAAGAGGTAGAGTTTCTGCATAGGGAGCCAGAGTTGCGCGTTGATCTCCGTAGCGCCGTCTTTCCTGCACGGCATGTTGATCCCGCTCCTCACGTGACTGAATTCGGCGAATTGCGGAGCCGAACGTTCGAGGCGCGCGGCGCGCCAAAAGCAGGGGAACGTACGCCGGGGCGCGTGCAACGTCTGCTTTCCTGCACGACACTTGATCCGGCTCCTCACGTGATCGGATCTCGGCGAATAGCGGCGCGGCGGCACGTGGAAAACAGACGCGCAACTCTGGCTCCCCTAGGGAGCCATACAGGAACTCTGAGGAAGAGGTTGTGCGCAGCGCCACCCTGCCGTTAAAGGGACACTGACACCCCCAAATTCTTTTTTTTGAATTTTTTGCCAGGCAATTTAATATGGTGTCGGAATACTACCTAATTAATATTTTTGCAACAGAGTCACGTATATTTTAATAAAGCCAAAACAACGCGACTGCTCGAAACCGAAACTAAAACCCGCGCTCGGAGGTCGGAGAAGTGGAGAGGAGAGTGTGAGTGGCGCAAGTCACGTGGCTACACCCAACCGTGCGCTTTTTTTTCCCTTCTTTTTCTTTTCTGCGCGCAGCAGACGACATGCGTTGCGGGAACCGTTCGCCGTGCGATTCCTTTGCAGTTATGTTCGTTCCGCTCGCTGTTCTGCACTTCAAGATGAGTTGTTTCGTACATTCAAGAGTTGGAGATGAGTAGTGAGTGCCCGTGGTGAATTTCCGTGATCGGCTCCGAAAAGAATACCCCTAAGATGTTGCGTGAAAAGCTGCCTCACATGTCCTGCGTCCGAAAAAAGTGGCATTGTGCGGCAGAGTCTGCACATGTTTCCGAAAGATCAACGGGATCGGGACCAATGGCTGGCTGCAATTCCTGTAGAACATTTACGGGCACTTCGGAAAGCGGACGCTACCCGATTTATATGCTCCTTGCATTTTGTGAAAGTGATTACATTGAGTTCGCAGGTGTCAAAAAGGAAATCCCATACCATTTAGTTCAGCGACGTTTCGTCCACAACATTTGTTTTTTCAGTGATAATTGTAAAAAAAGAAATGTAAATATCGCAAAATATTTGAAAAAAACAACAAAAAGAACACACGTATGTGGATTAACCCGGTTCTGCTGCGTATGAAGCGGACATCTTTCCACTGAGCTACTGGGGAAACATTTCCGGTAGTAATGATGCAGCCGGTCAACTGTAGGTTGGAAAGTTTGCTGCCGATTTTCCTCCAGCAAAAGCACTCGCCGGGTCGAAGTCGGGCAGCACCACGCATTGGCCGCATTCGCACCTAGTAAAGAAATCGTACGCGTGCATATTCAACTCGAAGTACGCACTTCGTGCTTGACGTTTGCGCGAGCGATGTCTTCAGCCACGAGAAGAGGCGACGGATCGGCGACGTCTTCGTGCAAATCGGCTTGGTGGTCGGGCGTGTCGTACGGGATGAATACCAATTCTTTTGATCGGTCCAAAATTTCTCTTTCGAAGGAAGACAGAATTCGCCGGTACCGCGAACGACAGTTCTGAAGTAGAGGTTCCACGCCCGTCGTCCGCTGCCATCGCCGTCCCCGCGAGTCCCACGATACGCGAAACGACGCCATGTTGAGAATTACGCAGTGAACGCACAAAATGCTTCCGGTTCTCTGTGCAACTTTTTTTTTTCAATCAACGTATTTGCAGCTTTTTAGAAGCCACAAAAAATGGGTTTCATATTTTTTCTATTTTTAATATTGAGTGTGTGCCTTCAACTGACCAACGACTTTGATTAAATTTGGTGGTTGTGTCTGATACCTTAGAAAACGGCCCGTGGCCACGGAAAAGAGAGTGAGCGCGACTCAAACCGGCCAGTTCTTGATCGGCGGTTTTCGGGCGGAAAGAAACCGAATTTCGAGCCGCAAATTCTGTTCTGGGTAGTTGGGCTCTCATATGTCACGTACAACTAAAAACCTCAGCGAGCATAAATACCCTGTCAGTGTCCCTTTAAGGGACGCTGGCGGGGTGTGCTCAGATTGACATAACGGACGCAAAATCTGGCGGCCATACTGATCGGGCGAACTCCAAGCTCAACGGAGTAAATTAAATTTATTGCTGAAACGAACGTCTTGCTTACGTGTAGAGCAAATATGTAGTAACAAGCAATGGATTAGGGCATCATTGTCATTTTAGTATTTATTGTTTGTGTGTCATGACTTCTTTTACAACGCTCCTGCAAATACAAGAAGGTTGTCGAAAGAAATGTCTTCTGTCGTGATTCAAAATTTCCAAGTAAACTAATTCTGTCTATAGACGTATGGTATATAAGAGTTTCTAAAATATTTATCGAATTTTCTGAGGTGAAAGTGAGAGGATGCGCTGGTCGATCCTGATATAATACTGCTGCAGATGTGGGCTGATACGAAGAGACGCGTGTAGTTCTGTGGAGGTGATCTTACTTCACACCACAAAGATGATGCAGTCTAATATAGATGTTTTGAAAGACCTTTTTATAATTTATGGCTTTGCGGAAATGATGCAAATGTGTGAGCATTAGTTCTTTTGGTGACGGCCCAGCGGCAACTCAGCTCACCCGCACTGCCAGCTGTGCGATGCTGCTATTGGTCAAAAGCGCTGACGTCAGCACGCGTCACCCTCTCCCTTGTTTCTCCTCCTAACGACGCCATGCATGGCGCTGACGAAACAAACTGACTGACTGACGTCGGCGCGTTTTCGTAGAAGCTAGCGTTCTAATGCTCACGCATTAAGAAAAACGAGGGTCATTGCCTCTTCTTAAATAAGGGGGGGGGGGGGGGAGGAGGCCCGCATCCTTAAGGGCGGAACCGGCCGCAGAAAGCTGACACAGAACGACAGAACATGATAGATCGACGATAGAAAGGCGGTGGCGTGCTCAGGGATCCACTGGTGCACTTGGAAAACCCTCCTGAATATCTTGATTGTTTTTTTTTGTTTGCGATAAAAAGATCCAAAAGCTGCACGTCTCTTTTTTCCGTAATCCATGCATACTTACGAATTGCCCTCTCCCTCTCTGTGAGGGCATCCTCTTACTCCCACTAGGAAAGGAGTGTAAGCATGCGCTTTTATTTTTCATTTATCCTGCAAAACACACCAAAAAAAAAGAGTGGTTTGCCTGTGCTGCGCTGCCTGTGCTGCGCTGCCTTGATAATTATTTACTTGTCGCCTTCCGTTCCCGCTATCTATTCCTCTGGCGCAAAAGGCGCCGGCCTTTCCCTGATATGCGAAGCTAGGTCAGGACTCATCACGCTCTAATCTTCCTAACTAGACATTGAACTCCTGAAAATTTAATGTGCCTGGACAGAGCACGCCCAGTGCTCAACGAAACAAAATGAACCAGCGGAACAATACGGCTCTGGCGTGTGGCCACGCCAGAGCTGTATTGTAAAGTTTGGTCATT
Organism: Ixodes ricinus; assembly: GCA_037355805.1. Taxonomy (NCBI): domain Eukaryota; kingdom Metazoa; phylum Arthropoda; class Arachnida; order Ixodida; family Ixodidae; genus Ixodes; species Ixodes ricinus. The sequence goes on from JAZHYW010066816.1 coordinate 108,826, forward strand.
AACTGGTAAGAATAGGACGAAAACAAGGGCACGCCATTGGCCGAAATTCTTTCAATGGCCTTGGGCGCTATGATTGACACCTTTTGTGACCAACCCCTGGCCTCAAAGGATCCACTAGCGGAGGCAATGAGCTCAACAAATGCCCTCGAATCGCAATTTCTGGGTAAGGATGCATTTAAGTATTTCTTTCCAGCTCGCTAGAGTTGAAATAAGCGACTGTTCGTAACTGAAACAGCAACGTACGTGACGTTGTCGTCAGCGCTACACTCAGAACGCACTTAATCTTTATTTTGATTGCACTCGCGGCCACTGCCGCTGCCACGACCGACTAGGACGGTCAAAAGTGCGGACTCAGTTCCTTGGGTGTTTTGACCCCAAACCTGAACGCCCAACTCACATTCGCAGTTGCTCCTCCTGTTTCAGGAAATTTTTCTCGTCACTATTACTTTTCCTGGCTCAGTAAAACTCCGTTTCTCCTCCAATCTCTTACAATCATATAATCATATATTTTCAGCATCATCAAAAAAAAAAAAACAAGAAGAGAAATTTGCGCCGGGTTACGCGCATCTTGCAAGGTCATCCCAGCACATTCTTACTGCCCAAGTTCATCACGGGGAAAATATGCGCCACTGCCGGTGGCGTCGTACTTGCCACTTCACCCCGGCTCCCGCCGGCTCGTTACCATTGACCAGACCCTAATCACGGCTCTGGGCCTCACGTTCCTGCTGCGCCATCTCCCGGGAGAAGCTGTGCAATCTGGTGTCACGAGACGCACATGCGCGTTGCTGAGCCAAGCAGTCAGCGGCCGTTTACGTTCCTTGTCCTTAAGGTTTCCTTCCAGAAACTCCAGGACATATTAGCACTCGAAAAATAGGACTTCTGACGTTTCTGGTTGTAGACCTTGCCAACACGTCCAGGTGTGAGATTTGTGAATATGTAGAAACCACCAATCTTGTCACTAGCATCGAACTAACTTCTCTTTCAAAATCACTGGAAACCTCATACTGCGGTACGCGTAACGTTATTTATCTTGTAGCTGTAAAGTATGTAACATGGATTATATAGGACAAACCAGTACTTCATTTCGGTTGCGCTTCAATAATCACAAGTCTCATGTCCAGTCATTACCCACGCTCCCGTTCTCAAAACACATGAATCTTAAGAAGCATAGCATTGAAAAAATACGTATCATCCTTCTTGAATCTGGATTTAGCTCTGATCACGACAGAGAGTTGAAGGAGGCTTATTTCATTCACAAATTCAATTCGGTTGCTTGTGGTATTAATGCGAGTCCAGGCGTACTCACTTGGCTGCCACGGTCTGTGTAGGGCTGAAGCCACACAATTATTTTGGTTCTGCACGGACTGTGCTAGCCGAGCGCGTCGATTACATTGTTGCGCCCAAGGCGCTTGCCGTCGTGAGCTCGTTCCACGCCTCTCGTGAACATCCTCGTGAGCGTGCGTCCCGTGGTAATCCTTCCACTGTGTTAAATTCCTGGGCGCGTAAGCATAATTAATATCTGACATAAATACTTCATAAAAAACCGCCACGGCACTTTTGCGCTGTCTAGATCTCCGCTCTCGAAGCGGTGTTAATCCCGAACACATCCTCATTGCTACTTTTGTGTGCGCTCCGGTTGCTCGGGGGTGATTGTGCTTAAGAACTGTAACAAAGACTGTGGCAAATACTGCAAATCAATTTATTTAGTTTGAATGATTTGAATTACTATTGCTTATAATTACTAATTTCAAAGATTACGAATTTTTGTTGCTCCCGTTACGAATATTTTCAATACCCTTCATAGTCCCTCTTCCTCTTCCACACGAACGTTAACAAGAAGAAGAGGACATTTGATACACCATCCCACCCTGAAGAAAAGCGGTCCCCGCTTGAAACGTTGGTAAAGTAAAAGTCATTTCCAGGAACTCCTCACATTTCGTTTCACGTCCAACCGGCCCGTTGAACCTCCTCACCGTATATATATATATATATATATATATATATATATATATATATATATAATATATAATATGAGAACAAGAAAGACATTTTATTTACTCGGTCTACAAAAAAGACACACGTGCAATGACACCACACATTACTTTAGTATGAACAGTGAGATCGGTGCGAGTGGTGGTCACTTCTTTATAACTTTAAACTTTGGAAATCATAATTCGTTGGCCAGGAACTTTGTTTTCGAAGCATGATGATTTGGTGACATACGACTCCTCCGGGCGCTTAGAAAAATACTTTTTGTGCAGGACTTCGGCATCCATTAACGCTTTCAGTAAATATAGATAGAACAACTCTTTTTCTTTTTTGCATGGAGACAAGCATATAGGTACTTTGAGAGGAATTCATACTTCGGCCAAGTTATTCATTTCATAGCGCGGGATCGGTCCCGTAATGACTACCTTAAATTACTTAGTGCGTAACCAAGACTCGTCGACTTTAGAGGCGCTCGATTTTTGACAGTTCGCGTGCACCGCATTGTCCCCTTTTTAGGGGTGAGTATTAAAGTGGCAATGCGGGCAAGTTGGTTTGTGACTGAAGAAATTATTATATAGTGTGCAAAACACAAAGGCCGATGCAGTAGAATACACTACATTAGAAACCTTAATGGTCCTGGAAACCATAAATGAATTTAAATATTTCGTTGTATTCTTTATATCCGATTTGCATTGGAATGCGGATGCTGACTATATTTTCTTGAAGGCCTCACGGATGCTAGGTTTTCTGCGTCAAAATTTTGAAACTGTAGCTCAGTCGCTCAAAGAAACAATTTACTTTTTACACGTTTGTTTTATTCTTGAATATGGTTGCGCTGTCTGGGACCCTTACAACTCCCTTTATATACAAAGACTCGAAAAAATACAAAATGTGTCTTTGCGGTTTGTTTTAAAAATAATGACGATTGGCGACATGGTGTGACTGCGTGGAAATATAAGCTTAACTGGCGATTATTAAAAGATCGCAAAAAGCTCCTCTGTCTCAAATTTTATCGCTATATTTATTACGGTGAAACCGGTGTGGAAAAGGATAAGTATATGAAAGCGTCTTTTTTACGTATCCAGCAGGAACGAGCGTGCTTTAAAAATTAGAAAAATTCATTTTAAGGGTGACGTACTGCGACACTCCTTTGCTGTAGAGACCGTGATCGATTGAAACTCCCTTCCATCGCGCGCTGTTTCAATAGCTTCCAATGACGCCTTTTTTGACGCACTGAACGGGTGAGTTATTTTATGTGTCTATATATTGTTTGTCTCCCCACCCTGTAATGCCTGATGGTGAAGTGGGTACCTCAATGAAGATAAAGGTAAAGATAAGGACCAAAGTAGTGGCAGTAGATATCAGAGGCAGAGCCAGAGATACATATTCTAGGGAACTGTTCGAGTCCTAGGAAATAACAGAATCAGGTGTAGAGTGCAGATGCAGTCACACGGCAATCCACCTACATAAAAAGGAGGTTACTTGTATTGACAAGTAGTCATGATTATGAGGTTTTTAAGTGTTTGTTTGGTGATTTCGGATTTTTGCTGCGGATGCTGTGCTGAATTTTCCTTCGATCAAACAAATTACACCATCTTCCCGAGGGGAAGCATGGGGTGACGCGGTGCATCGCGGATCGTTATTAACGGTGTTAGTAACGTTGTTAACTTGCGTGTTATTACGTTGTTAACTTGTGTTGGTTACCACACATCGCGTGAACGTTGTTGGAAACTCCGCAATGCTCCGCATCACCCCATGGTTCCCCTCGGAAAGATGGTGTAATTTTTATTTGACGTGCATCACGCAGTAGTGATCACAGGAACGCGTGCCGGTACGAAACTCATCCAGATCGAAACGGGCGGGGGCGGTGGGGAATCGAACCCAGGAGGTTCCCAGCGCAAGCTTTCGCTCCACGCTCCGAGCTGAGACGCGTTAGCCCACTCGGCCACTTCCTCCCCGAACGCGCGCAGCGCGCTACCGCTGCTTATATTCACACTTGAAGGAGAGGGGACTAGAGGAAAACAGTTGCGCATGCGCGCGCAGTGTGAGTAGAAGCGAACGCATGCGAAGTGCACGCAGCTGGTAGAGAGAGAGAGCGGAGAGAGTAACGCGCAGCTGTTGGAGAGAGGGAAGGAGGAGAGTTGCCCATGCGTAGTGTGAGTGCGGACTACGACGCCGACGCCGACGCCGACGCCGCGGGACATAGACGCGAGCAAGAGATGCCCCGCATCTAAAAATCGGCAGTATTCAGTCAGCACTTGTCCTGTCTACTTCTTCTACTTTGGTCTTTGTGTTTTGCGCGCTCTATATTATATTCTTTAATTTGATTAAGGCCAGGAAATCAAAAGGTGTTCCATCGGATTGAAACGCGGGCTAGTTAATGGATACTAATGTATGTCAGAAAAGAGTGCGACAAGATACACAGGACCAGGAAGTAGAACTTGCAAGATAAAGTTGTGACTATCAATTGAAGATGTATTTTCAATTGCATATACAACATATCATTCCTGCTCTATGTGGTTAAAACAAACTTCCGGAGCAGAAGCGATACGTTGTGTTCATATTGAAATAAACATTCGGTTGGCAGTCAACGCTCCGTCTTGTCAGTTTGTCTCTCGTCTTCTCTATTTTTCGCACTGTTATTCTCAGTTAAAGCCTTATCAATACGGAGCATGTACAAAGTAAAACTGAGAGATCGGAGTTGAATTAAGAAATGACATGCGGGGATGCCGAGGCCACAAGAACCCTGAGAGCAATATCTCGATTCCAGCGCTACTGCAAGAAGGACTCACGGTGAATTTGACCTGAGATAAGGAAGGCGTCAAAGCTTAGCTCGCTCCTACCTGCTTGTATGTGCTCCAAGAGGGGCCTTGGTGTTCTCGAGAGGCCGCCTTTATGGCGTCTAATGGCCCTTTCGTGTTTACAAACACCAGCCATCTCTTGCTTCCTATGCGACTTTCAGTAGCTCCGTTTCGCCAGTCACTTGGAGCTTATTTCTGCCAGAATTGCTAGGACGCTTAAGTTCTACAAAAACAACAAGGTCGGAGATAAACAAAAAAGAAAAAAAAGTTCCAGCAGATTTTTAGTTAGCTTATCCTTTATCTGAGCACCGGAAATATGGGTGTCGAAATATCATACTGTCGTTCTGAGGTGCACATTGCTTGTCCTCATTCCAATCGAAAGTTCGCATGAACGTATAGTTCAACAGTGCCGCCTTTGTGCTAACTGCGTCCATATACATTTATTCTACGCGGGTGTCGCCACCTCGAATCGCGGAAGCTTCCGGCATGCGGGAGAGCATAAGTATTTTCTCGCACCGTCAGTGGAAGGTGTTCGAGTTATAATGGCAACTTTCACTTGCCTCTTGTATATTTTAGACTTGTTCAATGCTGTATTGTATTACTTCAATTTCGTTTCTTCCGGATATCGGATATATAAAATGTGTGACTGGGGAGGGGAGTAAACAAGAGATAGACTGTACAGGCTAAGAAAGGCAAATGAGCGGTAGGGGGCGTATTTTGCTGTCCCGTCTGCAAAAATAACTTCCTATGATCGATAACACTTCGGGATTCCCCTGAGCTACGTGCGAACATGCATGTACAGACAAAGCCCTACGGAAGGTAACAAGCGCGTGATGAAGGCTAGGCGTGCGAAACATGTGCCATCCATGTCTTGTCGTATCAGTAACTAAAAAATTGTAGCACAATAATCATAATGTAGGTAAAACAGGGCAGAACGGAGAACACTAGAAGGAAGGCACAACCAAGACGGGAAAGGCAGTGACTCGCCACTAAAAGTTTCATTACAGAAAACATCACAAGTAAGCAGAAAGGCAGCAGTCTACACATGCGCGGACCTTTCTGCCTCATTACATAGGGCGCATGTGTAGATTGCTGCCTTATCCGTTTACTTTGGATGTTTTCTATGCTGAAACGTTTAGTTGCGAGTCAGTGCCTTTCCTGTCTTGGTTCTGCCTTCCTTCTGGTCTTTGTCGTTCTGCGCTGTTTTACCTACGTTATGGTTATCGTGCTACATGTTCTTTAGTTACTGATACGACAAGACAAACATGGCACGTGCTCCGGATGCCCAGCCTTCAGCACGCGTTTGTTAGCTTCCGTAGGGCTTTGTCTGTGCATGCATGTTCGCCCGCAGCTCAGGGGAATCCCGAAGTGTTATTGATCGTAGGATGTTCTTCTTGTGTTTAATTTTGATGTTTTCTCTTATAGAACATTTAGGTGCGACTTAGCGCCTGTACCGTCTTGGTTGTGCCTTTCTTCTAGTCTTTGTCATGTACCCCGTTTGTTTGTTTGTTTGTTTGTTTTGGGCACAAGTTGGCCCCATTAAACCTTCATTTTCATTATTCATCTCTCTTCGCCTTAATTCGTGACAATATACTTCTCTACAGGCATTGCTTACCTTTCAATTTCATAACAAATTTTTACGTGGCCTATCAACAACTGCGTAGGAGTGAGAATTTGGGTCACTTAGAGTATAAATAAAAAAACCGAACAAAAAATAGGTAAATTTTAGCTTTGCAATTTAGGACAATGTTTTAAATTTTAGAACTGATATTTCCTCAACTTTAATTTACTTCCTCGTGGTACTTTTGCGTTGGGTCGATGAGCATCTCCACCAATTAATACGAACACATTGTTTTCTCCTCTAGAATTTTAAAGACCTAAAGTACCGCTTTCGTGTTTAGGCAATTTGTGTCATATCGTGAATGCATTATCTTGCAGCAGATTTAAGCATTCCCTGAAAGGTGAGGCATTTATACAGAGCCGAAAAGCTTGCTGGCGGAACATGGTCCAATACTCCTTAAGCAGAAAACAAAATTGCGATAATAAGATTTACAACAAAATCTGCTTTTATTTTTTAAAACCTGGTGGTTTTACATCCTTTAAACGCACAAACTTCAGCGCAAACATTTAAAAAAATGTTTAGTACCACAAAGAAAAAAGTGATTCCTATAGTCGGTTGCAAGCTAAGAAAAAACCGGAAATGCCTCTCAGAGGAAATGTATTCCTACGCCGAGAAACGCCAGCCAATCGTTTTCATGACGTCACGATTCCGTGGACCAATCGCGATCCTTTTGAAAAAAAAAATAGCTCAACATGGCTGCTGGCCTTAGCAACGCGACGCTAGTTTCTCGTGACAATTATTCTGCTTTTTTGCACCGTGTTTTACGTGCCCGAGGTTACGCCACGAAATCTTAATGGTATCGGCTTGCGTTTGCAGCAGTTTTTGCGCGACAACGTGAGAATCCAGCGACGCTATCGCCAACGAAAATTTCGAAGCGGGCGCGAGGCTTAGCACTGCTGAGCCTCGCGCCACTGTCGATGACTTGGGAGGGTGCCGATTTGTCAAAACCCGAAAAGTATAATTATTCTTGTTTTCTATTCATCCAACAAAATAACGGCACACATTTCGTGCGGAAAGCCCACAAAACTAAGTAAATCACTAAATATATTATTATTTGCAGGAACTATAAGTGCTTTGTTATTTATAATTTTGGCGAGAGAAAGGTTGGTTTCTTTTTCGCCGCTTTCCCTCAATCGAAGGCGCTGGAAGACGGTATGTTAGACAGTATCTTGGACAGAAAATGAATTGGGAAGACGGTACATTGGACATGACTTTCTTTCTTTACTAAACAGCTATTTCGTTGACAAAAACGTATTCTAACTTATTTAAACGTCCTCAATGAATTAAATAAATATCGTAGTAGATTAAGACACGTTTACTGGAGGAAGAAAAAGCAACGTTGCTAGCGAACTACTTTCTCGACGGCGGAGGCACTTCAGATGGGCGCAATGCGTTTGTGGGTGGAGCTAAAAAATTGTTCTTAGGTTGCATCCGACTATAGTCCTTTTAAATACGCTTCTGAAATGAGCTATTCGTGGTAAAGAATTATAATATTATTTCTTGTTGCATGTTCCTTTTACAGAAATGCCTCCCGTTACATGTTCCGAGAAGGAAACAGTTCTGCAGTCATGTTTACTTAATATTGTCACGAATAAAATGGTACACGAATAAACAAATGTACAAGTGAAAATAAATATTTATTGAGGCGAACTTGGGAGTATAACACATACCAAAATAGCTACCGCGCTGTGACAAGAACAGTGAAAGGACATTGTGCTTTGTTGTTTAGGAATGTTCCGAACCAGTATACACAATGACGGTCGAGAATCGGCTCCAATTTTGCTGAGCAAAGATTGATGAAAGAAAGACCAAAGCTCAACGGAGTTTGCACTCTGTTCCTCCGCGTGCCGATTGCGTGTGTTGCAAACTGCGCCACGCACCTGACAATAGTTTTTAAATATTTGCATAACTGCTTAAAGCGATACTCATACTTTAATAAAATACAAAAATTTGTACAAATAAATATATATATGTAGGTGACTCATTCACAATGATGTCTTCGTTCTCAGTGCTAAAAAAAATATTGACGCTAAAGTTCACAGCAGATTTTAACTGAAATAAATTATATTTTATTTACAGGTGCTAAATATTTAATAAGACATTAACATTTCTCCTTCCTAAGAAAGATGTTTGCACATTACCAGAAAATAAATAAGTATATGAGAGTTGTAAAATCGATCGCCACAAAAATATATATATTTAAGTGCAATATTTTAATGAGTAGTATGTACCACCCAGGAGGTAGTTCTAAACCTATTGGTTGTAGCATAATATCAAATATTCAAGGTGTATAAGTAACGAAGAATATTCTAGAAATCATTGTAAAAACCTTATTGAAGTAATGCGTACCAGCTGGTGTTTACAAGAAGTCCAGTAATGGCAGTTGAGCATAGATAGTAAAATATTTTTATATTCAAATGGTTTTTACTAAAGATCACCCGTGAACTAAAAGTTCTTTCGGCATATATTGCCGTTGAGCTCACCGTGCGAAAAGTGAAGATACTAGGAAAACTGATAATTTTGGTAACGTGGGATAAATGTTGGGTGAGAAACCATGTGTTTGCATATTGGAGACTGCATATATTGTCTTTGAGCTGGAGGAAAATATTCCTCATTGCTTGTTCCGAGAAGGAACGACCGGTCGCTCTTAACCCTTTTTCAGCAGAAACATTTCTTCATGCGTTGGTTGGGCACTCAAAAAAAGATTTTTTTCTCTATGCAGATACGGTTCTTTGGACTGACAGGCCCCGTTCATTTGGACCGCTTCGGTCGACGTGAAAATATTACACTACACGTTGTACAACTGAAAAAGGCTGGACTGGCCTCGGTGAGAATGATTATTTTTTGAATCATTTTATTTAAATGTAGTTAGTGACGATTGTACATTTCCAAACGCCAGATTGAGAAGTGAATTGGTAATAATGTTGATTCAAAAGTCACTACATTTTTTTTAAATATGTGTGTGGACGCTTATTATTTGTCGAAAAAAGCATTTTTAAATATTTAAAGCAGACTTTGCATATTAAATTTGGGGCGGGGGCGGGGTTGATCAGTAATTTTTTGTAACGGGCGCATTCCGGCAGATCCATTCTTGCATTTTCTCTGGTGTTTAAACCGTAGTTTTTAAATATTCAATAAAAAACGTTTCATACCACGAAGATCCCACAATAGATGGTGTTGCACACTCGAGGACGGCACCCTTCCAGAGTCATGTTGAAAATTATTATTGTTTAAGTTGATATCAAGATTATTTTTGTTTCAAGAAATTGGGTGTGGGCAATGATATGATATACTTAAGTCGCGCGTACTATACTTCTGCGGTCTGAAATGTGCAGCAAAAAAACTGCAGTAGAGATGTTTTGTACTAAACACGCATTTAGTCTCCACTCTAAATGAAAAAAGTGCCATTGTAATATAAATTGTGATAACAAAACTTTGATTTAAGATGTATGGTAATGACTAGATTTAGATCACACAGAGGCATTAGCAAAGCCTGTGCGCATTTGTTCACTTTCATCGTTGCGTGCACTCGTGTTGAAATGATATTAATTTTGCCCAATCGAAGATATGATCTAGTGGCATTGCCCAATCCGCAAACTCAAACCGATAATTTTATTGACTTGTCTAGCCTTCGAAATATTTAATTTCACTTCGGGCTAAGAGAAGAATCTCCGCTGTACGGGTAAGCATTAGGTGCAGTATCGTGCCAATGAAACGAAAGCCAGATTGAGCTACTGGCAGTTTACAGAACATATTTTAGTAGAGAATACGCGGAAGGCAGGATAAGCACTGCGAGACTTAGTGTTGATATACGTTTCTCCATAAATTATTATCTTATTCCACATATTGTCCAGAAAGAACTTTCAGCTTATGAAGCATATCTTGAACAGAACTGCGGCTACATTTATGAATGCATGCGTCGTAATTTGTATGCCGCATTGAAATAGGGCAAAATTGGTGATATCCATCTTGAAATAGCGATATCTTTTTCTTTACATAAACTGAGAAAATTCATACTCTATGCGTTTCGTAAATTTTTTTTCACAAGTTTTTGAGATTAGAGTAAGGGCTTGTTTATGACGTTAAAACGGATTTATCGTAAGTTCGATCCTTACAGGAAGCACGCCATGAGCCTTGAACTAAGGATGTACGCACTAAACTTGTTTGGTGGTGAAATTTGTCGTGCAGATAGGAACCTGGTCATTGAAATCCGGACTAAAAATAACCCGTACAACGTCCATGGTTCAGGAGGAGATCTTGGATACGCTCAAAAGAAAAACCTTCCAGATCACAACCCTCATAGTGAGTACGTTATTCTTATTTTATCTGCTTTTTCCTGTTAATATGGCAGCTTTAGACACTTTCTTTACTAAGACATGAGGTAAGATTTCAAAGTTTATTAACTTGGTAGATATCGATTGCGCGATGGTACAAAAATATTGCGCTAGAGTTGAATAATATTGGTATAATTTAACGTTTTCAAACTAACTAGAAAATACATTGTTTTGTGATTGAAGTGTTTTGAGCAAGTATACTGATTATTCTGGTTATAAAATATTTTGACTTTTAGAACTGCAGCTTCGCAGGAGGAACCGAAAGCTCTCTGCAGAATAGGCTCCTTGCGAATGACTTTCTAACGATGAACAATTACGTGCATCGTGCCAGGAAAGCAAGCATCCGTGTTGGCCGGATACTGCTTATCCGCGAGCGTTTTGAGGCCAGATCAGTGAGTAGAATCTTAACGGGGTCTTGGGAAAATATTTCTGGTTAAACTATAAATTAATATACGCTGAAAAAGGTTACGGAACTAGGAGAACATCTGCATAAAATGCGAGGTATTACGTGAAAACAAGAAGCATTTAAGATTATTGGGCCTCTTTCCCCAGTCAATTTATTTTAGCGTACCAGGTCTAGCACCAAGACTCAGAATTTTATAACCAATAAAAACTTCATATCACGAGCATAATATTTAATTTATTTTTACATTCCGATAGATGCGTACATGTTAGCTTATTTATATTGATTGTATCCCCGAGTGAACTCTAAGTACTACGCATGATTCTTCAATAAGAAAACTAATCTGCTATAATCACAGCTGTCCAAAATGTATTCTAAAGTTGATATTTTTTCAAAGAAATGTATGGCTCACAATGATTACACATTAACTGCTTGCTTTCTTACTCTTCAGTTTGAGTTTACATCTGACTCTATTCAAGATACAGATCTCGCCATTTCCTAAGATCACAGCAACCATGCTCCAGCGGTTTCTAATGGTTTATTTTGCTGCGCAATATTTTTACACAATTTAAAAATAGGTTAAACAACTTGGGGGACGCTTAAGCTTCGCCTTTAAGAGTGGAACGCGATAGCGTTTTCGGGTCCCGTTCGCAAAGTATTTTCATATAAACGCGTGCTCGTTGCCAAGGCGTGCAAGCGTGTGTGTGTGGTCTAGTAGGTAGCGTCACGTGCTTTCATTGAAATTTTCGAGCCAAATTTGGCGGAAAAGGTTTTCGTTAAATTTCGCGGAAAAATTTTCTGTTACATTTGGCGAGAAAATTTAGCGGGTCGATGGGGTGATTCATGTCGTCAAAGCCACACGTGTCTGCGCGCGCCCACCGCCGGCGACGCCTGTTTGCCAGACGATTGTTTGCCACACGATCTCCTAAACGCTATCGCGATAAAAGCTATATTGTTGCTCCAACCATGATGCCTCTCGGCTGTCAACTCCTTTATTGTTTCGTGTGTTAATATTCACCCGGCACACCTGTGCTAGTCACTAACTAAGGCTCCCTTCCATCCGTGTGTCCACAGAATTCTCCTTACGTGATGTTAAAGAAGTCGGCGTCCCAATTAAGTGGCAATGACCGGTTTGAGGGCTTCTGCGTGGACTTGGTGCGGGAACTTTCCCTGCTCCTCGGATTCCGCTACCAGCTCCGTCTTGTAAGAGACGGAGCCTACGGGACCAAAGATTCCACAGGGCGATGGAATGGGATGGTGCGCGAACTTGTCGACAGGGTAAGTTCCCTTGAGCATTTAGCATTTCCTACGGTAGTAGCCAATTTCGGCCAAGCTTTGAAGCATAACATGCGTGTTTCGTCTACGAATGTCTTGACTCGCGAAAATTGGTAGAAAATTTATCCGGTAAATATAAATAACTGTGTCGTGCCATCTTGACGTCGCAGTGTCACGCGGTTTCATGTCACATAACGTCACAGTTTTCCCGCTAAATTTCAAGGGGGATTCTTTCCGATGAATTGAGCGGGACACTTTCTGAGCTAAATTGAGCGGGACACTTCTCCGCTAAATTTAGTGTCACGGACGTCATGGTGCCGCTTCACGGAACAATGTCACAATATGTCACGTGACGTGACAGTGTGAGGTGAATACCGTTCGTTAAATTGAGCCGCACGTAAGTGCGCTGGTTATAAACATGGCGATCTCATTGCGTGCAGAAGGGTGCCGCGTGTCGGCTGTCGCAGCAGCTGATTTGCTCGACACTGCAAGGAAACGCTAATTCTTTTACGGCTTATGAAGGGTCGGCTTGGATAGCTGTTTTGTGTCTTGCCTAATGATAGGAAGTATTAATGTCCTTTTTTGGTAGTTGCCGGATTCGAAACATAAATTGTAGTTCTGATAAATCAGAAGCACATTTCCAGTAATAATGATTGTTTTTTTTTCTACACCTGAAATTGGAGGTTGTCTTATATAGTTATTACAAGTTGGCCTAGGGAACAACTCAACCCAGTTCTTCCTGATTTCTGTCTTTAATTTATCTTCTAATAAAAATAAAATAAAAAAGACAGTGCAAAATGATGTTTAAGTCCTTTTTGTCACAAAATAAGTTGGTGGCCTAGTTGGTTGAGCACCATAAAAATATAGGGCGAAAGACGAAGAGCAAGGGAGGGCAGGACAGGTCAAAAGCTACTTTGAGCTGACGTTTTAGTGAGAAGATAAAGAAAGAAAAGTACCAAGATATATTTATGCTCTCCTGACCTGCCTTGTCTTTTGTCCCGTTTTGTCTGTGCTCACTTCTCTTTTGTTTTTCGCGCTAATATGGTTATGACGTCCCTAATATCAGTGATCTAGTTTCGTATAGTATCACAGCTTTTGTTATTTGCTGTAACTCGTGCTAGCCAGTATAAACTATAATAACCCAGTCTCCCTTTTCCATCGACATCTTCCCGAATTAAAAAGTCCGATGACACTTAAGCACTTCCTATGAGTTGTGAATGCGAAAGCATGAATGTCGTTCTTCCGCTCCTTTATTTCGTCTGTGGTGTAGTGGCGTGGACGGCCGAACGCGCGCTCTCGTAAAGTGGCCGCACCGCGCTGAGCTCGCCCGTGCAACCCCTTTGGAGTTTGCCCGAGCGGGCTGTGAGGCCAGGCCCGCACCGCGACAGCTCTTACCGGCGGGCGGGCTGATGTGTGTTCTGCGCCACCATAGAGAAGGCTTCCCTGGTGGCGTCCCTTGGAACTGCGCCGCGCGAGAGCCAATAGGAACCTCATTCCTTGATGACACGCGCCAGCCAATGGGAGCCTATCCATCAGATTTATGTTACAGACGACAGGCTTCACTCCATTGGGACAGTGGAAGGTGCCGTATGGCGCGGCTTCAAAGGTGATGACATCGGTTCGCTCCTTAAAACAGTCAATGCTCTCGCAGTAAAAAAAATGTTTTCCCGTAGAACAGTGCGATATCATGGTCCTTGCAGTCTTCGGGAAGAACTCGGAAAAAATATTAGTCTAAAACGTCGTTTTGGTATAAAACCATAGTCTGCGATGTAACAAGGGACATGACGCAGAAATGCAAAAAGTGATGGACAAAATCACTTATCAAACTTCCTTATTGGGTCGAAATATTTCGCCAACCTTATCATTCAAAGAACTCCGTTTGAATACAGCAGCGAAATGCACTGCGCAAAAGCAGACCCGTGGGCATTTCGCGGCAACCCTGCCCGTTGTATTTAAAGCTTCCTGAATACTGTGCTGCGTGATTTCATTAACGTGAAACGTTCTTTGGCTATGTGTTTGGCATTTCGTGAAGCCCTGATAAAAGTTAATTCTGTGTAAAATCGAGGCCGCGAGGCTCGACACTGTTTATCTTCGTTATCGTGTGGGAGAGGAGGAGTGAGCTGATCGAAGCGGATGGGTTAACCTAACCTAACCTAACCTAACCTAACCTAACCAAGCCTAACCCATCCTGACCTGGGAGTAAGCGTCGAGAAGCTCGACCACCTGTCCGCACTGAGAGAGAGCAGGGCGCTGTATTAATGATAGAACCAGAGAACAAGCCACATCTTCACGAAATTTGACAGCAGCAGGGCACCTCGCAGCCCATAGTCGTGCATGCCAATGCGAGGCAACGTTGTGCAACGTGAACATCGTGGGGCGACATAAAAATCAGCTCGCACGTGAACTGCTGCAAGCCCTAGTCATCGAAGAAAAAGGCGAGGACTGTGTTAGTGCCCTTTCCGTTGCACTACACAAACCAGAGAAGATTTTCCTGCGGAGTGACACGAGTTCCGGGCAAAGGTGGAAGAGGAGGAAAATCGCCTAAAGAAGACAGAAGAGAACGAATGAGAACATTCCGACAGCAGAAAGGTCAATGCGTTAAAGGAAAAGAAATTCCGAATTAAGTGCAAACAAAAAGAAAACCTAAATCAAGTGTAAAGAATTGAAAAATCTAAGTTAGTGTAATGAAAAAGAAAACCGTAATAAAGGATTAGCAGAAAAGGAAAAAGAGGCATTATTAAATTTTGCGAGTCCAGCGGTGCGAATGTGATAATTTTTTCCCTGTGTGTATTTTCATGTTCAGCTGGCCCCATTCACAAGCTGTCGAAGATCGCTAGGTTTATCAGCCCGATTAGCGGTAGTATCGCTTCATTCTAGGAACAACCAACAACCATATGCCACTCGTTAAATTATCTGATGAAGAGCGCCGTGAACATGGGTGTCTGCAAGTGTCGCTAAACGTTTGTGACGCAATAACGTTTTACGTATCCAGCATAATTGCCTACCAATTAGCCATACGATTTGTATTATGCGCAGTTCAGTTTTCTAGCTGTATACTTTAAGCCGTTGTTTTACTATCCGGTTTCATTTCTTCAAGCATGTTTTTATCAGGCCGATGTCCTACTATGCGGTTTAATTGCTTTAAGCATACAAACATTGCGACCGCCAGTGTTCGTATTGCCATTCCCCTCATTGACAGTCGTTTTGCATCGCTCATATTTTTTATATACATCTGAATGCTTTTTTTTCTGCTGTCTATAAGCTGGACATACGACTGAACACAGTTCGAGAGTTAAACGAACAACGTCAAGCGCTTGAAAGCAACGCTGTTATTTTTCAGGAGGCCGACCTTGCGTTGGGTGATCTGACCATCACGTACTTAAGGGAAGAGGCGGTGGACTTTACAATGCCCTTCATGACCTTGGGCATCGGGATTCTGTTCCGCAAGCCCCAGGGTGATCGGACGCTGTTCTTCTTTCTCTCGCCGTTGTCTTCGGACGTGTGGCTCTGTGTCGCCGTGTCGTACCTCGGTGTGAGCTTCCTCCTGTGCCTTCTAGCCCGCTTCAGTCCAGCGGAGTCAGGTCTCAAGAGACGATCGTGTTGCTGTGAAGGGACCTTGTCACCTTGCGGGCATTCTAAACACAGTGAACTGAAGAATCAATTCACGCTCCTCAACAGCCTTTGGTTCACTATAAGTGCCATCATGCAGCAGGGCTGCGACGCTTCACCAAGGTGAGTTTGGGGGTACTATCATGTTGACTTCTCACGACCCACTAAATCTAAGTAACTCTTATTTAATATAATAACCATCAAACATAAGGCTTTCATCAACCAAGCCATAGGAGCACACAAAAGTGTTTACTAAAGCTAATTAATATACAAGGTCAAGGATAGTACTAAGGAGTAAACAAATATAACCCATCTATCTGTAATGTTATTTGGAGACTTCGATTGTCAGCATTTTAAACATGCAGGTCCATAGTTGTTGATTCGGTAGCATTATTATAACTTGTTGAAACCGCTCTTGCCATTTTTAATTATATGGATTAAATGTACCTTAGGGCGTTTAAGTACGTCGAATCTTTAGTGGAATGATAGTCGCACCAAGGATTGTGCTGCCATTCTGAAGCGTGCTTAACGTAGCGTGCCCGGAGGCGTAGCGGATATGCGAAAATAATTTGACAAAACTATCTATTACAGACAAATTAAATCGATTTGGCATATCACCACGAAAACCAGAGATGTTAGGAATGTCTTATCTTACGCAACAAGTTCACTCAAACAATACTGTTAGAAAATTTTGTTATTAATCATTGTTCATTAGCGCTCGGTACAGATCAATATGTCCAGAATTTGATTGCTGAATTACTGAAGATCTAAAGTCGTGACATATACGAAAAGAATCTCACACATAGTTAAAATAAAAGTTAAGTTAAAAACAAATCCCAAGGACTTCTACAAGTTTGTATTCATGTGTTTAATGTTACCGCACATAATGAAACAAAATTTAGACACGTTTATTTAGCTTCCTGGACAGAGACTGTGGTGAATAATTGGAAAATTTTAGAACTGGACAGAAAACATTGAGGTTCGCCTCTCAGTATTTACATGTCAGCAGGCAAAAGAAAGCTCAAAATTTATTGTCAAAATGAGTAAAAAAAAAACAAAAACGCAAACATTCTTTTTAAACGTGGCCTCGTTCTTACCTCTCTCAATGTCCTCAAACAGTGACCCCAAAAGCCGCGCCTTTTGTGACGAAGTCCAGATTGCTATACCCATTCGAACGCCTTACACGTGTGGTCTACTCGTGACGAGCGTGCGTTTGTTCGCAGGGTCGTTTTGCTGTGGGTTGCTGTGTCTAAAAACGAAGACTCTAGCTTTTCTGGTCCATGCAATGACGAATCATTCTCCCAACGCCGCACAAGGCGTGACTTGGCAATCGCCGATGACAATATACAGTAATAATTCGAAGTGCTGCGAAATCCTTGCAACTTCTGGCCAATTTGTCTGGTCCCGGATGGCACCGGTGCAGTGCGGTTCGTGGTAGAGGGAGGGTTAAAAGGGAGAGGGGGCTTTCCCCTATCCCCACCAACCATCCGTGTATTAAAGTGGAATGAGTTTACTTCACTGCGCAGATGCGGTGTGACCCAGACGAATAGGCCATTATACGTTATTCGAACATACCTTCTAAGCGTATGTGGATATACTTGTAGGAACCACAACCGCAACTTTCGGGTTCCTTGGGTTACTTGTAGATAGAAGAAATTGCATTAAGTTCTGCGCTATCGACATTTGGAGCCGACGCACTTAAGCTTCGGCGTTGTCAAAAAAACAAAACACTTTCCAATTTAGCATTAAGGTTAACTTATATCAGGGATTAATTAGCGTCCACATTCTAAAGGCGTTCCAGGTCACGCGTTTTGTAACCATAGCTGATTCGGCCTGTAGCTATTATTTCCACATTTGTAAAAGTTGAAATGAATGAACTTAAGAATTAATTTCCATAGAGCGATTCATTGGTCACGGGCGCAGACGGACCTTTAAAGATAAATATTTTAGTCATTAATTTGTATTAGCATTTTTATGATTATTTGGCGTCAATCTTCTTAAAATCCAATGCGTGTGTTGAAAATATTTAGGGTGTTGCCGGAAACGGGGGAAAAATCGTTGCTGCGAAAACTACGCATCGCGCAGAAAAAACGTTGACGCCGTAGTCTTTTGCGTCAAAGGCCCCATTAAAAATAATTAGCGTTCAAAATAATGGGATAAATAATTCGTTTTGAGCAACGTAATTTCGGGCTGAACAATTGGTGGATTCGCCTACTGATTAACCGATTATTGATTTAATCGCGATTATTATTTTTTTAAAGGGTTAGTCGATAAAATTTTGACGAACCAAATAAAAGTTAAAACTAAACGAGTTGACCACACAGATGTGAGCGAGAACACCTGTATGAAGGGCGCATTTTAGGTGAAAGATTAACCTACAATAAACTGTAGGGACAAGATGTGCAACTCCAGACAACTGAAGAAGCTTACTCGTATCCCGGCCACTTCAACGCCGTGCTAGTGTCCGTTTAACGGAACAGGGGCTAATGTGAACAATCAAAGGAGGTCGCTCTTGCCGGAGAACATCAACGAACCTTTTTGCCTTATGCAGCTGAAAGAAGTGTCTTTGAACCTGCCTCGACCAAACATCGAGTTCGATTCCTATATCGAAATTGTTATTGCGTCGTTCGTCACATTATCAACAAAGGCGAGCAAAAATTGTAATTGTGACTTTTAAAATATTATGCAGAGAAATACACGAGACCGATTAATAAAATAACTAATCCATTGAAGGGTGGCGATTAATCAGATGAAAAATTTTAAGCGACGCCCAGTCCTAATTAAATTGTTAAATATAGATTTTAAATGCATGGTTTCAATTGGATTCTTCCTGGAATTATCGAAAACGACTAAACACACCCATGTCATAATGACATAAGGCAGGGGCAGTAGTTTACGGTGTTAAAAAAATGCTAAATTTGGAAGGCGCCATGGGTTTCGATTTTTATCGGAGCGCATATCTGCGCGGGCAATCCCTCCCTCTAGTGTCTAAAACGCGCACCTTGAGTTCGCCGCTAAGCGTCGCAAGTAGAAGAAGCTAGATAAGAACGGACTGTCACATGAGGTTTGCCTTTTTGACGTGGGTGCAAATGTGAAGACACACTTTCCCGTGCGATGCATGGGGGCGCACACACGCTACGGGTTTTAATTAAACACTGGGGGAGTCTGAATTGCCCGCGCGGAAATGCGCTTCGATGAGAGCCCGAAACCCAGAAACGCGTCCAAATTTATATTTTTGGGGAACAATGCAAAATGCTGCGCGTGCCTTGTGTCGTTGTAATGCGGGTGCATTTAGTAGCTTTCGATGATGCCCAGTAAGATTCAAATTGAAACCATGCCTTTAAAAGGAGTAATTAATAATTTCAATATTAAAAATAATTACTACTCAATTATATTGAAACCTAATAATTTTCCTTAATGGGCCCTTTGACACACACCACTACGGCATCAACCTTTTTTTTGCGTGATGTGTCGTTTTTGCAGGGACGATTTCGCTCGTGTCTCCTGAAACACCCTGTATGTGTTTACACGTAAACTGACATAATTTTAGACTAAACTTTGTACACAATTTGAACAGTGTCATGTGTCGTTCATGCCGCGCAAACGGTTTAAACCATTCATAAAAAATGTATCATTTAAAAAACTCTTTAACAGTTCACAAGGTCAGGTATATTGATTTATACGTAGCGCAAACACACTAGTTAAGACATCTACTCGAATGGGCATCGCAAATAGGTGAATTATAAAAATAAGGCCCTAGTGTTGTTCGCATATTACCGAATAAGCATGATTCAAGAAACTGAAACGCAAATGCAAAAAGGAAGGCTGTACCTAATGGTGCGAGTACAGGTAAAATGAACAATATTACATTTCGCAGCAACATAACATAACATTTAGGAACCCTGTAGTTTTGGGAATTATAAAAAATAATATGCAAATCACCATGCTAATATACACAAGAAGAAAAGGTCTTCACAAACGCTAATCAAACTTTCTAAATTATTAAGCTTGATATTTAATAATGAAAAGGTGCGTGCGATGTTTACTGAAGGCGAGAAAGATGATTCGCTACGCAATGAGCATACTTTCTGATGTTCTCACAGACACCGAAATATATTGTGAATTTGAAAGCTCCGTCTACATGACCTTTTTAACATTCTAAGGTCACAATAAGGAGCACTCTATTAGCACTGCAGTATCAATAGTGGAGGTAAATTCCACACTTCTTAGCAGGAACCTACACAACAATAAGAATAAAACATAGTTTTTCTTATTGTGACTACTTAGTAGTTCATCGCCCCTTACGTGCTTCTATGCAAAAATTATGGTTCTTACGACACACTTCTGCTATTCCAGCGGTCAAATTAAATGCGTAAACCAGAAGCACGTGTGTTCCAACACGACGAAAATCAAGAAGCAGCTGATAGTTTCAGCCTGCAATTAAGCTTAACGAATCACAACAGTTCGATAATCCAAATGAGAATATTGGCCTCTGTGGGGCACGTCAACAAAAGATTCATGCCAAAAAATTAATTTTAGTTTATAAAAAAAAACAAAAAAACTAAAACTTATCTGGCATTGACGGGTATTTTTTATTACAGAGTGTGTACCGCGGGTTCGAATGGCATTAATTAAGTATCAATGGCCCGAAGTTTGAGGTAATTATGGAACTAAAACCCCCAAATGTCCCTTATTTAATATTTTACGTAAAGTGGCATCAACGTAAGGAATGTTATATTCTGCAGGGGTCAAACTCCTGTGAACATATATTCCCTAAAATTTAGATACTTCTGTATTTCGTTTAATGCCATTTACGGGGTTGAATATATCACAGGGGTTCTGTTTTATTGTTTTAAGTTCACTCGAGAAAACTTCAACAATATCTACAAGTTTCGTCCACCTAATCCACGTGGTTGGAAGACATTCTACTGAGCTTTTATAGCCACGCCGAAGGGCAAGATTCAGCTGGACTTCAGTCAGAGAGTAACTTTTGTTTAATCAGACTGTCGCAAATCGACAGACGTGTGAAAAACTTTGATTCTGACCATGGAAACAGTAGTGATTACAAGTTGTCGCATTTCATTGCCTATATTCTTGATTAACCTGAATAATCAGTCACGCTATGGCCGTAACGCACATCCGAGCGTTAGCCTAGGCCCATACCTCTTTCGTTTATTTGCATAGCTAATATTTGCTGTAGAGTTGAGTTGATAGAACATACTAAGAAAAGTGATAGCGAACCTTTGAGTGTAATAAACGCGAATAGATGGCGACGATGCATTCTGTTTTAATTTACGCTTCCGGCCGATCGTGAACCATTCGATCAGCGAAGTCCCCACCCCATTGAAGCTATTTCACAACTAGTATAAATTATCACCCTTTCCGAGTGATATATTTTTCAACACTGCTCTTATATAGAATGAACGTTCAGCTGCATGACCAGCCCTTCAAATGGAAAGCTTATTGAGATTGTGGTGAAGATGAATTTACATCGAAAACGTGCCCAAGTTTCAAAACAGCTCTTTTACAACCCCCAAGTAATCCCTTCCGATGGGGTGCGAAGGACTGCTGCAAATCATCCAAGAGCTTAATAGACATGCGTACACTATTAGTGAGTAGCCACGTTAGAATTTTACTTACAATCGTTGCATTCGCGCAAGGCCGCCAAGTTTGTGATAGGCATTTTTTTTTCGCCAGCTTTGTGATTGAATTTCGCAAGCCAAAAAAACCAAAGATGCCAGTCTAATTAAGAATGTAGACGAACATTTCGTTTTATGTTTGAGAATAAATTGAAAGCCCGTTGTATTCGAAGGTGCATCTCACTTCCAAAATATGTGAACTTTAACATTGTCTGAAATCGCCTCAACGTATTAATAATAAAAGTAAAATTGATTTATATAAGAACTTTGTCGTGGAACTCGCAGTGTTCTGACGCCGCATGAGACGCTCACACGGTATTACAATGTTTTATAGAAGCACGGCACGATCATTTCCAAGCGGGCTCGAAGTCTCCAACTAGAAAACTGAAAAGCGTTGGAACGTGGTCTGATTATGCACTCTGTGTGTTAGTTTTTTCAAGTCCCTTTCGTCCTGTGGTTTCGTCGCTGTCGTCTTTCGAGACTCGTTGTAATTTCGGTATCTTCTCTTGTGCCGTTTTAGAGTTTTTTTTATTTTTCTGGCTTACTCGAGTTGCCTTATGTTCAGAGTCATTGGTAAAAATGTCACGTCAAAGGAGTGAGGTGGTTTCTTTTTAGTGTTTTTTCCTCGAATGTGTCTTTAAAACGAGCAAGATTGCACTAAAAAAAAAAGAAAAAAGAAAACAGTTTCGAATTGGAAGCGAAACGATGCTTTGGACTATTAGTTACATTCTTTTGAAGGCGTTCGCTAGTCATAGTATTGTCTATTAAAAGGTAATTCCGTTTTAACGTTTTATTTTTGTGAGAAACCGCGTGTTAAAGTTTTCAAGTTTAGTCGAAGATATCAGCATTCAGTGTCGTACGTAACGTGCCCAGAAAATACTTCGTTCAATTGACACTCGACATTCTTCCATTCTTAATATTAAACATTCAAGCGGAAATGACAGCATTATGACATTAATACGATTTTCGACGAGACACACATAAAATACTACTTGAAACAAATTATTAAACTCCGTTTTTTACAAAAAATGAAATACTGTAAACGACTTCTTTTTCGCAGGTTCAATATTTCGCGATGTAGGTGAAAGCTGAATTTTTGAAATAATTCGCGGGTTCTAATTTTCGCGACGCGGTGGGATCTCAATATAGATTTCACTGTCTTACATTCTACCGGATATATTTCGCGGGACCTATTTTTCGCGAATGGTAGGCGATTCGCGAAATTCGCGAAAATTAGGTCGTTTACAGTATATAGATATATACACTCGAGTGGATGTCGCAGTTTTTCTTTTAATAAACTGTATCTACGACGATCACATAACGTGGTACGTTTAGACAGCGTCAGCTGTCCTGCTTATTCGACAATATTACGATGACGATTGATTGACACTGAGCCAATCGTGCGTCATTCGGAGATATGATATAGGAATGACGTTGTTCTGATTTAGTGTCGATACTCGGTGTTGACAAATACACGATTTTGAGGACGCCATGTGTTTTCTCGCCAAATTTAGAGGGGAAACTGAATTGGTGCATAGGGCACGTGACGTGAATCTTTCAGTTCAGTTTAACGGGGAACCTCAGTTTGTTTATATGTCCCGTGACGTTAGGACGCGTGACATCAATTTTACCGTTAAATTTCGCGGGGAAACTGAATTGGTACATAGGTCTCGTGACGCGAATGTTTTCGCTAAATTCAGCGGGGACACTGATTTGGTGCATAGGTCACGTGACGTCAATTCTTCCGCTAAATTTAGCGGGGAAACATAATTGGTGCATAGGCCGCGTGACGTCAATTTTTCCGTTAAATTTAGCGGCAAATCTTTTCGTTTAGTCACACGCCATAGAAAAACAGGGAAACGGTCAACAAACAGATTTCGCTGTAAAATTACTTGGGGAGCTACAAGCAAATTAAAATGACAGAAACTAGCTAAACACCTTTGCTTCGTCACACTTTCGGCAAATTTCAATGACTGGAGGGTTGGAGCGAAGCGGCTGACCGATTGGCATTGGCTTAGGTTTTTGGCTGCTATGACGAGCACCTGCACGCACTGTCGGTAAAGCCGCTCACATCGCCGTAGCTTTAGGCTCCGAATACAAAAAGCCGTTACTTTGGGCTGTTTATGCTTCCGTCGGCGAACCCAACGCGCTCCGGCGCCGAACGACGTTTGTCATTCACTTCGCTACGCCACGCCGAGGAGAGATGAGCAGGACCAAAAGTGGTTAGAGTCCAGCGCAGTGGTGTGATCAAAGCAGCGATAAGGGATGAGCAGTTGCATTGTGATAGGCTTGCAGAATGAGCAAATAATAGAGAGAATGTGTGAAATTAAGCAGTCATTTCCTCCCAAAAGTCACAGAAGTGTCCGCGAAAGAAAGTTCACAATATCCCGTTCGTGAAAGCATCTGTCGCCCGACTTCCACAGACGCGATGGACTCGCGTTTCGCAGCGACGCTTTCTGAAATGGCCTGTATAGAAACATTGCAACTAGCCTTCAACGCTGATTTACGTATAACATAGGAAGAAAAGCAAATATTCCTAACTTACGCCGTGCACACGTTTGAAATTGTAGCGCACTCCAAAGATGCATGCCGTGCTTCAACTTTGTTTTCACCACACATCGCTTCTATGGTTTACACTTGGCGTTTGTTGCTTTAAAACGGGAACGGATGCGCTTCAAGCTTTTGCGTACACACAGTGAAAGCGCATCCGGTTCGGAAGTCCTAACCAGGAATAGGAAGCTTCTTGGATAGCACATCCTCGGACAGCAGCGTCCACATCTACGTCTAGATTCACCCAATCGAGGCCACGGACGTGCAACCCAACATAAAAAGGCGGGACACCAAACTGGACCGCGATGATGGCACACGACACACAGCACAGACCTCATATTCAAATGGCAGAAATCAGCGTTTTGCACATCCCCCGACTAGTCCCGACTTCTCGATTTCCGAATGAGGCGCCGACACCAGGGCTAGCGCTCAATGCGCTGGGGCGACTTCGTGCCGCCGCTTCGCCCATCTGGCTGGTTCTGCCGATGGAAGGCACGTGTGCCGTGTCTTTTTCCGTGTTTCAGCACATTTTAAAACACGTTATTTTTTTCTATGTTCGTTTTTCTCACTCAATATAAACGATTTCTTGAAAGAATTACGATGGCTAACGACGTAATATAATTTACTACCCTATGAAAAAAAATGTACGGCTCTTGCCAACACCGCTAATTACAAAACTGTGATTAGCAGTGTTGGCCACCGGCCTCGCCTTTTTCCCACAATGTGGCGCCACAAGACGTTGAGCTGTTTCTGTCGGATGAAATTAAGATATGATGGGCGAATATTTCGTGGCTACTACGTGTTTTCTGAGCAGCCCGAACCAACAGTGAGGTAACAACATAAAAAGGGAGTAGCTTACATATCATTAGATAGCCCATTT
This sequence comes from Ixodes ricinus, assembly GCA_037355805.1. NCBI lineage: Eukaryota > Metazoa > Arthropoda > Arachnida > Ixodida > Ixodidae > Ixodes > Ixodes ricinus. The sequence continues at coordinate 133,927 of JAZHYW010066816.1, forward strand.
AATAATCTTTGCTCAGATTCGGGGTACTAATGCTCAAAATGTCTAAACAAGTGGTGCCAAAGTTAGACTGTGCTCTCCGGTTGTTTGTTTGTCACTTGCAGCGCTCTCTTTGTACCTGTTTCGGTGAAAATGGCAGAGTTAAGACCCGTTCCCATACTTGCATGTGTATGCGACGGAGCTCTTCTAACATCTTACAACGAGAGGATACGCTGGCATGCTGGCGTCATCTATAAGGTGGTTCTGAAACTGCATTTTACTAGAGCGAAGGTTCTGCAGTTTTGGGGAAATTAGATGTACCTACTATCATGAGAAATGGTTGTTTATTAGAGTGTCAAAAAGGTTTTTAAGTCCAGAAAGACATATATGATGCTAAAAAAAATGTAGACAATATATAAAAACTAAATGTCTGAACGGCTTCCCGATAGACGGTGGTAGCGTGTTGTCTCGTCGTAAGATACTTCAAAAGGTTTTAACAAACACGGTCATAAGCGATCGTAAGTGTGTGAACCAGCCCATAAGCTTCACTTCTAAGTTGTTGGATTATCACATCGAATATTTGGCTCATAACTGGCGCTTTGGTAATTCTTCGGTAAATAGGGTAAAAGCCAAACTTGGCAATTCTCTGGCAAGTTAGGGCTAAAGAAAACTACTTTCGACCTAGCTGACGCCTTGGATCAAAAACCTTATTAGCCTCAATTTAGGCCCCTAGCATTGCAAAGCTTGGGAGAAGTTAGAACCCAGGCAGCATGCCCTCCGGCATAATGTCTGAGTCATATATGTAGACTTAGCACCGCGTTTCTATTGAATATGCCCTTTAAAGGCACTGTTCTGTTGGAATCATCCAAAACATCCACAGTGGAAGCCTTAACGTTACCCTGGGTTTGGCCGAGAAGTAGATACTCCGAACCCTAGCAATACCTACTTAAATGAGTGTGTGTTGCTAAACATCATTTGGTTGACGCACCATAATTCCTTCAATGTTTTTGCTGCTTTTTCATCATGTCAGGTCAGCATCTGGGCGGCTTCTGGCGGCCTCCTGGTGGTTCTTCTCCTTTGTTGCAATCTCTACGTACACGGCCAACCTGGCGTCGTTTCTCACTCGCGAGAGGCTCCGCTCGCCCATTCAAAGCGCCGAAGACCTGGTCAAGCAGTCGGACGTTCGCTACGGCTGCGTCCGATCGGGATCTACAGAGGCCTTCTTTAAGGCAAGTGTCGAGTATTTCTAATATTAATATTCATTACAAAGGGTTCATTCCATTGGTGTTCTAAACGAAGGCTGTTTCTAGTCGCAGTCTACGGTTCTTTTTGGTAAACATTGTACAGCCCGAAAAGAAAACGTGGTGTGTTTTGCCGTTCAGAAAGAAAGTAGAAGAAAACGAGAAGTGTTTTCATGAACAAACAAACTACCAATATATTTGGGGACGAACCTCCTTTCGCTTTCGACGAAACCTCTGAACTTTGAATAGCTACTCCTCAAGTCAACTATCAGATACAATCCTCATACTATTGTTAGCATTGCCTTCTGCAGGTGCACACTGAGCGAAATATTTTGTGCAAATAAAACAAGGGGTTAGTAATTTTTCATAACTTTTATATACGAACCGAAAACAAAACTCTAGCATATACGATGTAGTTACGATGAAATAATTATGCTTCGTGTGAAAACTACAAAAATAGTGTGATTATGTGCATGTGAGTAGAATACAACAACCGTGAATATTCGCAGCGTTATAAACAAGCGAGCAAATGAATAAAATAACAATTTAGCAACTTTTGTTTTAACGAAACAAATCACCAAATTACAGTGCAGATTTGTAATTGAGCGTTTCGTGAACAACATATATATTTGTTTTTGCGGACTTGGATTCATCCCACTTCCCATTACCGAAAGACAAAGACGCGCTCACCTCAGGCCCTACATCTCCAGTGTAACAGGATGCGCGTGTACGATTGCACTGTGCAGGAATCGAAGTTGGAGACTTACGAGCGAATGTGGCAGGTGATGAAGCACTCGATGGTTGAGTCCAACGCGGAGGGTGTGTCCCGGGTGTTGAGCGAAGCCTACGCCTTCCTCATGGAATCTACTAGCATCGAGTATGTCGCACAAAGACACTGCCAGCTAAATCAGGTCGGCGGCCTCCTGGACTCCAAGGGATACGGTATTGCCACGCCCACAGGTGAGAATTTCAGTGAGCAATTCCTGAATCCTTTATATGGATCCGCATAAAACACATTTCAACAACTTTTAACTCTTTCAGGAAAGAGACACGCGCATACGGATAAATATTGTGATACTGTATTTTTAATGCTCCCAATACCGTATTTGATTATACCACGAAGAACAGAACTTCCCGGGTAATTTAACGCTGGCCAAGTCTTTCGATCACATTTAGATGCCAGCGAGTTTCTTGAAGGTCGAAAAAATCTTGACTGTGTCAAAGGCGTTGCCTTTGCGTGTGAACCTGAGTGTATGTATTTTTGTGTGTTTTTCTCTGCGCATGTGCCCGCGTGTGCACGCCCGTGTACATATGTTTGTGTGTTTCTGTGTGTGAGCGTATTCGCGCGCGTGTGCGTGTTTGGATGTGTGTGCATGCGCGAGAACATGTCAGTCTGTGTCTTCTTCTCGTTACACACTGTAGGCTTTTTGTTACGTTTAAGATTCACCCATTCGCCTGCTCACTCACTGCATTTTTAAGTTTAAACAACTTTGGTATTGAATATTTAAAACTATCATGGTTCAATCGCGGCAACCGAATTTCGCCACTGATCTCAAGTTCACTTGCCCTTTATATGTTAAAGGTATTTTGAGTCTTTGCAAACCCTAGCTTCGTAAAAATTTGTTGGCGAGCGGTGCCATTGTTTTAGCTAGACACAAATAGCCTTCACGAACCAAGAATTAGAGCATAATTCGCTTTGGTTTTGAAATATCTTGAAAGTAGTTATCTATTTTTTGTATGTACAGATTTTGCCGCTAGATGAATTGCAAACGCGAACGAACATTCAAAAGACGTGTAGATGATGTGTAATTGTTATTTTGTTTTGTTATTGTATAATATAATTTGATTGCTCTTTGGTTGTTATCATGTTTTAAAGGTATATAGACGATTCAAGGTACTAAAGTTTTTCCTCTGCTTTCTAGAGCTGAGGGTACAGGTACGTATCATTTCTAGCAAATTTCTCCTGCATGGTAAGCTGGAACGAATTTGGTTGATTAAGGCTCAAAGAAACGTTTGTTCTGTTTTATTTCTTTATAATAGGTCACATGAATTTAAAATTTACCCACAGGAAGCAGACAATCGTATTAAGTTTTATTTTTTTGTATTCGTATGCACACGTCGTTGGCTTTCTGGACAATCACCCCTCCCTTTAAAACATTGTGTGTAGTTAGTAATTTAACAATTAGTTTTAAATGTTTATCGTGTTGGCAATAACTTAAAAAATCTTAGCGGAACATGAAATATATATAGCAATTATAAGTAGGAAGCATCTTCACTATATATGATGAACAATTAAACTTTTGTTCAGGAAGAGCTGTGTAAACATCGGAATGGACAAGTGTGTGGTTGATAGCAATAGACATTTCCAGAAACCTTAAAAAAAACATAAATAAATATTTGAAAGCTAACATTTTCTAAAGCATGACATATACGTCAAGTCAGGCTGTGGTATAGAACTAAAATAAGTCATTTCAAAGTTACAATATTACCCCCAACAGGATATTTCATTTTAATTTAAACCGATTTCTTAAAATAATTCCGTAAAAGGTACAATAATGTGGTTTGTGCATGTGAGTTATACGGCCAGGGGGACATTATATAGGCGGCCAATCTTCAAAATGGGCCGAAAAATTAACTGAATTTCCTAATTAACTTTTTGATTAGTAAAAATACACATGTGGCTTCAATTAGAAACTTGCTGAGCGTCATCGAAAACAACTACATCAGTCAATTTATTAAGGATTTGAAGCACATGCAAAACGTGAGGATGCAGCAATGTTATCATCCGTGCAGCATGTACAAAGCAAACCACATATGTATTTTCACAAATTAATTTTAGTTACGATTTTTTAGGTAATTATAGGACTTATCGTGATATTCTCTTGGCCATATAGCTCACCTGCAAATACCGCATTAATGTAGCTTTTATGGATTTTATGTGATAAATATGTTAAAAAAATCAAATAACGTGTCTATCTAAAACCCGTGGACCTTAAAATACAGTGTTCTAACAAAACATAATTCTGACTCGCACGATGAGTTGAAAAACAAACAAAAAAATCTCTAGGATATGCTGCACATGCTAAGTCAAGCCTTGGATTATTTCCAAACGTATTATAGATTGCTTACATCTCTTACATAGCAGATATTTTCATAAATATTTATTATATACCCTTATTAAAACAGAAATATTTGATGTAACGAAAATATTTAGGACTGCAGAATGGTGCTGCATCATAGACAGACGTAACCACAAGAAATATAGAACATAATCTATTCTTGCCTACGGATCGGTCAGGATATTACATTGAAACGATAATCGTACACGCTATCTTGATTCCAACAAACCACAAAATATCGACTTTTGTTTAACAAAATTGTGCGTTTTTAAAGTATTTACGCATCAATAAAAGGAAAGAAAAGCTTACGTTCGTGGACAGAGAGATAGAGTGTGATGAATCCGCCAAAACATGCGGAATCCCCTATCTTAAGGTTCAACATGGGCTTTCGTTCTTAGTTTTACTTCCACCACGCAACGTAAAAATGCGAAGAAAGATGCAATTGGTTGAAAGCCCCCAAAACTCAGGTTGAGACATGTTGACAGAAAAGCACGTTTCACTATGAGGCTCATCCATCTTACTCTGCGTCATTTCAAAGTTGCAATATTACCTATACAGTGCATTTCATTTTATTTCGAACAGATTTTCACAAAAAAACTGTACAGGTTGCATTAAAGTGGTTTATGCAGGTGAGTTTTACAGCAATGGAGACATCATATAGGTGGCCAATCTTCAAAATGAGTCGAATAATTAACTTAATTTTTAATTAATTTTCAAGTAGTAAGATTACACATGTGGCTACAGTTAGAAACTTACTGAGCGTCATCAAAAACCTCTAAATAAGTCAATTTCAGAACGGTTTGAAGCCCGTGGAAAGTGCGGGGTTGCGCCAATGTTACCACTCGTGCAGCAGGTGCAAAGCTTGGGGTGGGAGAACGCACATAATAATCTAATCTGAGATTCCCCACCGTTAGCTTGTCACCTGGTGCACGAGTGGTAACTTTGGTGCACCGTCGCTTTTCCCAGGTGCTTCAAGTCGTTCTATAATTTTAATGATTTTGTTGCTGTCGATGACGCTCAGCAAGGCTACAACTGAAACCAGATGTGCATTTTCATTATTAAAAAAGTTAAGTAAGATATTTTAGTTCATTTTCCGACTTATCGTGACGATTAGCCTTCTCTTATTATCCCTTCCTGGCCATATACCTCATCTGGAAACACAGCATTAGTGTACCTTTTACAAATATATGTCTTTGTAAAAAATATGCAACAATTCATATAGAACACCCTGTGTATCTAAAACATATGGTCCAGAAAATAAAGTTTTCTTACGAAATCTACAACTTTGACTCGTACGATGAGTTGTAAAAAAAACACATTAAACAAACATAAAAAAGCTGCACATGCCAAGTCAAGTCTTCTATTATTTCCCTACGTATTTCAAATTCTCGCTTTCATGTCTTACATAGCAGGGAACTGCCTATATATTATGTATATATATATATATATATATATATATATATATATATATATATATATATATATGTATATATAATGTATATATACAAATGCTTCCGTTGATATATAGGCAAAAGTAAGGTGCGTGGACACAGCAGCCGTAGGATGATAAAAATAATATTCTAATTTAATGGCGAAAAAGTCACGCAAGAAAAAAGGATAAACGGCCGATAAAAAGTTGTCTTAGTTTACGGGAAGGCTATTCACAAGAACGCTAGTGACCCGGAAACAAACTTGAAGAAGGACGGAATAAAAGTCAAAGTGAAAACACAGAACTTACAAAAATAAAATTTTTAAATGGAAAATAAACCAAAAAAGAATTAAAAATAAAAACGAATAAAAATAAGAAAGGGGCCTGACGTCCGTCGACGTTTCGGCAGTGGCACTGCATTCATCAGGACGGCCATATTCTTATCTTTTATTTTCTTATTTCTTATTTTATTCTTTTTTATTCTTTTTATTTCTTATTTTTATTCTTTTTTTATTTTTAATTCTTGTTGTTTTATTTTCCATTTAACAATTTTATTTTTGTAAGTTGTTGTGTTTTCACTTTGACTTTCATTCCGTCCTTCTTCAAGTTTGTTTCCGCGTCACTAGCGTTCTTGTGCCTAGCATTCATTATTCCCGTAAACTAATACAACTTTTTTCGGCACTTCCACCTTTTTTCTTCCGTGACTTTTTTCGCCATTAAATTATAATATTATTTTTATCATCCTACGGCTGCTGTGTCCGCGCACCTTACTTTTGCATATATTATATATATACATATATATATATATATATATATATATATATATATATATATATATATATATATATATATATATATATATATATATATATATATATACCTTATTCAAACAAAAATAGTTTAAATGACGAAAATATTGAGGGCTGCAAAATGATGCCGCACCATACACACTCGCAACAACAAAATGTAGAGCATAATATATTCTTGCTTACGGACCGATCAGGATATTATTTTGAAACTCTAATCGTACGCGCTGTCTTGAATACCACAAATCACAATATATCTACTTATGTTTAAAAAAAATTATGTTATTTTTTTAACGTTTTTGAGTATTTTACGTATTTTTAGAAGGAAGGAAAGGAATGTTTACGTTAGTACACAGATATCTAGAGTGTAATGAATCCGCAAAAAATATGCGCACTCCCCGATCTTAAGATTCGACATGGGGTTTCCCCTGAAGTGTGCTTCTACCATGCAACGCAACAATGCAAAGAAAATGCAATTGGTTGAAGGCCCGTATATCCAGGTCCAGACATGTCGACGCAAATGCACGTTCCACCGTACGGCTCATCCATCTTACTCTGCGTCAGCCGATAATAAAACTATAAGCTAAACTTTCTGCAGCAAGAACTTTCGTATTCTGTATTCTATTTAAACATTCAAGAACACTCTTTATTTATCGATTTAATTTTGTGAGCAGTTACTTCACTCTGTCATATGTCCTAATCTGGCTCCTGGAGTAAACTCCTCAAAACATGAAAAGTCAGGTATAAGGATATATTTTATCTTAGAAAACCGGAAGACCTAACTCTTGTTTCAAAATTCAAATTCCAGGGGGATATTTTGCGCGCACGAGATTTCCAGAAAGTGGTTGTGTGGAGTATATTTGTCACGACAAGGAAACATATTCGCGGAATATATTTGCTCCGATATTATTCAGGTAGCGAAATTCGCAAAAAGCTGATTATCGCAAAGATTAAGCCGTTTACAGTTATAACTAGATTATCTGACTTACAGCCTCACACCAAATTCTTCAGTGTCTGGAGAATATTCCGGGATCTAAAGTAATAATTTTTTTCACAGTATTTACGTGGTTGCCTAAAAAATTGGTTGCCAATAATACATTTAAAACTCTGCACTTTGAGTATAGCAATCGAATATGTTATATATAGTATAATCTCTAGTTTTCAGAAGTGACTTCTGCAGAATGCATCTGGGACTTCCTTTTAATTATTAATTAAGGTACGCTACTTTTGTTCCAATCCTCCGTAGCAATAATATTTCAGCTTAAAAAAATGAAATACATTTACAAAACTCTGTGATGCAAAATTCGAGCACAGCGCTTGAGCAGGCAGAGGGGAGAGTATGCCCCTCCTCCTCCTCCGTACCCTCTCCTCCTGCCCCTCCTCGTCCACCCCATCCTCCTCCATTCAGTTTCCCTTCTAAATTTAGCGGAGAAAATGACGTCATATGACTTGGTGTCAAGTCACCTAGGAACAAATTCAGTTTCTCCACTAGATTTAGCGGGTAAATTGACGTGACGTACGTCACCTCAACACCTATTCTGTTCCCCTCTAAATTTCGGGGAATTGAATTGGTGTTGAGGTCACGTGACGTTCATTTTCCCTCTAAATCCAGAGGAGAAGCTGAATTTTCCCGCTAAATATTGCAGGAAATTGAATTGGTGTTGAGGTCACGTGATGTCAATTTTCCTGCTCAATTTAGCGCGGTTACGCCGACGGCGACGGCAACGGCGACGCCGCTCAACCCGGAAACGGACGCCTAAGAGTACTGCGCTCTAAGAAACTAATTTTTTCTGACTTCTTTCAATCATTAAAACAATCATGTTTTTTTTTTGGCGTGTTTCCAAACACCTGTTAGGCCTAAATAGGGGAGCACTATTTAGTGGTACACTATTTGCAAGATACTTCTCCTGTGTGACTGCCGCTCCATCAATAATATTTTTCCTTCTAAAACAAGCTGAATAGACGCAAGGGGTTGGATAATTTATCGCAAATTCCTTGTTTATGCTTCAGTTGCTATTTTAGTTTCAGAGGACAAACATCGTATTTTCGCCTTCTATATATGAAATGGAGACTAAGAGGCAACTTGTCACTGTGTTAGCTGGACAAGCAGACAATTGCATAGGTTAGTATGCATAGGTGAACTACTGAGCCTGAGATATGTTCGTACTTCAGATACTCATTTAGCATGCAGGTAAGATAAACTCAATACAGATAGCAGTCGCTGTCACGGCCGTATTCCAGAGTTGCCAATATTCCGATGATAATTTCGGTCAAGGTCTCTGTAGAACACAGGTACTACAAGGGACAGGTGTTATATTAGTCGATATAATGGATGTTTCACTGAAAATCCCGCGGAGTAGAATAATTTCAATTCTTTTTGCTGGAATATTGCCTTTGAAAGGTTAATTATATAACTTCACACTAAAACGAATTTATTTATCAGAAAAAATAAAAGTTAATAATGCACAATGAATAAAACCGCTCAAAATTGCCGTAAATTTTTTTTTTAAATTTGTATTATCATTTTTTGTTTGTTTAAAATGACCTCACATAAAGGAAATTATATGTCGTCGTGTAAAATACATTTTATGTAGAACATTTGCTGTAAAGTAGCATAACGAGTTCTGTCATTTTGGTTGAAGACTCTTCGCGGACAAAGAATAGAAATTAGAAGAGCTTAACGGAGTTTCATTTTTGTTTTCGTTTTCGTCGCAATCTAGAGCTATAGCATGTAACAGAATGAAGCAGGCAATCACTGCGGTTCTCTTCAGAAAGTTCCGTGCATTCGAATTTTGGCGCAGAATAGATCGCAGACGTCTGAAACAGGAATGCGGCAACTTATTTCACCGCAGGTTCTCCGTATCGGAATCTCTTGTCATCGGCCATCCTGAGGCTACAAGAGAGCGGAACCCTGCAGTTACTCAAGGAAAGATGGTGGAATGTTGATACACGTGGAAGGTGTCCCGAGGAGGCAGGGACCGGGGTCTCGAGCTTAAGTGCAGCGAGCGAGCTGGGACTTTCTAAGGTTGGCGGCGTTTTCGTTGTCCTCCTGGCGGGACTTGGCATCGCTTGCGTCATCGCTGTCGCGGAGTTCCTCTGCAAGGCTCGCTCTCTCCGACGCAGAAGAAGGTACCGAAGAAGTATAAAACCGGTAAGCCATTTTGTCAGGAAGTTTTCGTGTTGACGGTGCCGTATATATGGACTATAGCTTACAGACATGCATGTTTAAATGCTGACACTTTACGCAGCACGAACTACACGGAAACTTTAATTTTTCTAGATCATGTATTACGACGTCACGCAAATAATTTATTGAATGACAAAGTATGTTAATGATTATTTATGCATAATTCGAGCTTTTTTGGCAGCTAATAAGGAAGGCCTTTGTAAAACTGTGCTTTGTATACATTTTTTTACGTGCAAATTAGTAAACACTAAAGACTATGCACCGATTGCGGGCAGTCTAAGTAAACACATCTTTAAAATGACATTCAGCACCGCAAACTATAGTGCAAACTATAGTGCAAACTATTGTTCGGAACAACGTGACTCAGTTTCAACGTTTATTCAAAATAAACCCATTGAGTTTTTTTAGGCATCGACTAATTCACCTCATTTCTTGTCATCAGAATGAAGAAATGAAGACAGCGTCCGTTTCGTATTCAGTACATGAATTCAATCTACGGCTTTCCTAACATAACTTATTTTTGATTCTATCATTTTTTACAGTTGCAAGACGACACACTTTGATGCAAACTACTGCGATTGAGGTAAGAAATGATAACGCTAATTTTGTATAAAGTAAATGCAGCTCTTAATAATAAGTTTTGTTTTGGTGGCTTCATTTCAACTCAATAATACTGGTAAAAATTAAATACGAGGTGTCGGTGCATAAATTGCCTCCTGTTAAATATAACATAAAGTTCCATGGTAACACGTCAGAGGAACGCCCAACTCGGTACTAGTTTGGCAATCCTAATGGCCTCGCTTGGGCTTCATACTGTTTTCCTTTAAGGCATTAATAGTGCTTGAGGCTTGACTTCGGTGATTCCGTGGTTTTTCCGTAGCTCGCCACATAAATGTCAAAGTGGTAATCATAAACCAAAGATACCACCTGAAACCCGAACAACCAGAAGTGAAGCAAAACTCTGGCACTTGTTTGGATCTTTAGGCCCAAGAATCTCAGATGAGAGCAAAACTGCCCACATTTAAGCCTAACGTTGGAACTTGTTTGGTGAATTAGAGCAAAGACACCTATACTCTGGCCAAAGAAGGCCAAGATAGGCATTGCCTCGGCTAGTTCGAGCTTTTTCAATGTCCTAAGTTCCAAAACAAAACCAAAATTTGGCCCAAAGAACCGTGCTACCTTGGTTGCCTTTGCTAGTCCCATTCTCTTGAACACTTCCCAAGAGGAACCGGCAAGATCTGAGGCTTGTCAGTTGTGCTTAGTAAATATTTCACTTCTTTTAAATGACCTACGGGAATTTATGTCGTTTTCTTTCATGGAGTCATAAAGTGCTAATTTATTAGAGATTCACCATGGACTGGAAGTTCAGAAGCGAAGCGGCACATCGGCATCATCAGGAAGAAATTGGCAAGGCAGACTGTAGAAAGGAAAGGGATCGAAAACGCTGATGAAGTCACCCTTATTGTTACAAAGTTTTGTTTATTTAACTTAACGTGTTTTTGGATCCTAGGAATAATTGTATTCAAAGCCGCCAAAATCTTTTCTATCTATTCATAGAACAAACAAAGGTGCACCAGATGGAACAGCACGCCGGGATGAAGCGTCATGCAACGAGCTTCAAACATGATGTGACCCAACAAGAAGTGCTTCCTGAAGAACTTGGTAATTAATATATATATATATATATATATATATATATATGAGTGTGTGTGTGTGTGTGTGTGTGTGTGTGCTTTACTAAACTGGACGAAAAAGCGCATAAATCGGAACAGGGCAAAAATATTAATATTTTTATATTCAATGTATCGATTGTTTCACAGATAAAGGAAGAACTGCTGTATTGTAGAGAGCTAAGATCGTTGTGCCTATCGAGTTGTAGAACAAATGACGGGAGATGTCTTTAGTTTCTTGTCTGGTCCGTCCGGCAAGGTGTGCAATCGCCTGGCAACATTTTTTCACCTTTCGGTGCGTGAAAACTTTAAAAGAATGCAATAATTATTGGTCTAGTATGTTAAACCGGGATGGCAAAACTTTGTCATGACATTTAACATTGTACTGTAGTTAGGTCCACACGGAGGGAGAGCCGTTCGCGTTTAGGAAATGGACCATTTTAGAGGTCCAAGAGATTCTGGTGTGAAAATACGTGAACCTTTTGGGGATTGGGGGGGGGGGGAGGGGCGGAGGAAAGGAGCGTCCTAGAGCAAACTTGGGGGCGAAAAAATAGGCCACAGTAGGAAAAAGGAGAGCTTGGTGGAGTCCAATCTATATCACTGCAGCTCAATAGAGCCAACCGGATCTTGCTTCCGTGGTTGAGGGTGTGCCCGCGCTTGTTAGCTTGTGCAAGTTTCGTCGTAGTTTCATATCAGAACCTCCTTAACACCGCTTTTTGCGAGGTGGCGCCAGTTATTTCTAAAAAGGTGCATTGGTTCGCAAGGGAAAATAACTTCAACGTATGACCAGACAGAAAATTCTATTCAACTAGCACACGAATAACTCTTATCTTCAACTGTCTATTGAATCCTCGGGTCCATGCACAATTCAGCGACACTATGTTGAAATGGTAATATTTAGACTCGAATCAGAGCAATTCTATAGTAGTTTCTCACATTTTAAGAAGTGTGTTAAACCCCTGCTTTACCATATATTGCCCCGTTTTTAGCACGTTTTCAAATTTAACCTTACATATGAAAGCGCGTATATGTTTACAAATTCTAAACTTCTTGTCATTTCGGACTAAAGCAGCCTCTCCTAAAACTTCCTCCTTCTTAAATTCGAGCTGCAGCCTGTATAGTTCCTATACTCCTGCATAAGTTGAGCTGAGACCATTGTTTTGTGCTTTTATTGACATGTTTTTATTTTACGCTCTTTTTCATATACGCCTATCACATAAAAGTCGAAATTCTTCCGAATTTCGACTTTACCGTAAACGTGGTTTAAATTTGGCTCCCTATGTTCTATTGATTTTGCATTACGTTTCTCCTCTGTAACGTCGAAAAGGTTTATAGGATACTTAATTATAGAGGAACGTGAATTGGCAAATGCAGGTGCATTTTCAACAGTAAGTTGTCATGAATCATAATTAATATTTATTTCAGAGTGCTTCGCAACGTATATCATTATTATAAGTAGGAATTTCACTTCCAACATAAGCTTGACACGTTATCTTTTACTAAATAAAGAGTACTCACGTATGGATTGTTTTTTTCTTTCTTTCTTACAGAACAGTTGAAGCTACCGACACGCGGCAATATGTTTGCTGCCCCGTCAAAAAGAAAAATCTGCAACGGTTACCAGAAACATAGTTTGGAGCCTTTCGCAATAAATTTGGCATCTTTTGAAATATTTTATTTTACTAGTCTGCCAAGTCTACAGATATATGTCGCGAACTATTTTTTTACATAACATTTGTGGCAGCCGCCAAGAGTGGGATGGCGCAACTTATTTATATTCCGGTGATACTAGCGCGTGCGAGCGGTCATGGCAATGCATGCAGTTTGCACGTCTCTTTCTTTACATAATATTTGTTGTGGAATGTTCCACTCAATTCTCGGATGTCATCGTGATGTTCTGCTTTGAAATATTAATCAACATACCTTGTGAAGAAAAGCAGCTTTACGCGCTTCTTCGGAGAGTCGCTTTTTCGTCGATGACGCAGGATTCGTTCTTCCATTACCTTTAAGTTTTTTGGCACGAGTTCGCCTTATAAAACATTTATTTTTTGTTATGTGCAGACTGTCGCCGCGAAGCGGCTTGAAGGAGGGGAGGGGGTGGGAGGGGGGGGGGGGTTAACGCTCACTTCAGCAGTGGCCCACGTTGCGCTTGAGCTTTGCGCCGGCTAATTACTGGCTCCCGATTTCTCGCCGACTTTTTCACCCAGTGTTCAGGTTAGGGCCCCTGATCTGGTTGCACCAGGGAATTTAGCGGTTTCGGGAATTTTCATATCGCGGAAAAGTGCTTAGAGGCTGAGTTCACCGTGCTTTGTTATAAATAACCGCTGCGCAAAATGCTGACGCATTTGTTTTTGAGTCACGCGGCGGCAGCAGCGATTTTTGGAGCAGTAACGGTATTCACTACATGAAGTAGCAGCCTTACTATTCTGCCTCCAATGGCAGCGCGGAGTGCTGCCTGCATACAGTGGAAAGAGAAATGTTCAGACACGTCCTGGTTGAACAAAACAGCGCCATGACGAAGGTTCTTCAACTTCGCTTCCATTAGTTTTTGTTCAGTGATAGAAGCACCCCAACGGAGACAACATGAAATCCCGCCCAGCTGTTGCTGTCATGGAAGCCCAGAACAAGGTCGAGCCATCTGCACCCTGACATCGAGCAAACGATCAAGAAAAGCACGAACGAACCAAGGAGTCTTCAGACCAGAACAGGGAACCTAGAAGGAGGTTTCAGAAAATTACCTGGTTATGGTGAAGGGCCCGGCGATGGCAAATGGCTGACGGGAACTTTTGAGCAAGCGTGTGAACGCTGCCATATCGGCTTCGTGTTGGGGCGAAAGAGCGGTACGTTCATGCCGGCAACCTACGTCCACGATCATTCCAGGAGCATCCGGGGGCGCCTGAGCTACCAGTGCGGACTTCGAAATTCGGCCTCTCCCCAACTCGACCGAAGTCGATTCACCTGGCCACAATTAACCAGCAGCATCAGGCAGAGCTGCGACACGGACGCCGGACCCAGAGCCAATCCTGTCCAGCTCCACTAATGCGGGTCCCACTGCCCGTTATTTAAGGACAGGGACTTCACAGAAGAGATTCCGACGGCTTCTCCACCACTGCTTCGACGCAGTACACGACAGAGCCGACCTCCGGAAGTTACAAGCCGTTGCGATTTCGAACGTGGTAAAGGGAAGCAATAGTGGCATTGTTTCTAAGCCGGAGAGCCGCGATTCGGGGTGTGTGTATGTAACTCCTTCCTGTGATTGCGCGGCTGCTACCTTAGAAGAGGCAGCCGTAAGTGTGACGTCACTACTCCAAACATTCCGTTGCTAAGGGCATTGTTATGGACGAATACACGAGACTGGGTTTCGCTGCGAAAGGACGATCGGTCAAAACTCGGACGTAGAATTGAAACGTTTAGAAATAATAGATATAGGAAGCCTAGATTTTGCATTTACCACAACACAATATTTTCCCGAGAATCGGCTGTTTCTGATATAGTTGCTACGACAACTTCCGGTCCTCGAGACGTCTGGAGATGCCTGCTGCAGACGACAAACCATGACGAACGCACACGGCATGACTGAAGTATTCCGTCTGCAACAGTTGGAATCGACGGCGCAATGATAGATTTTTTTTATTTGGAACATTGCAGGCTCAAGAAAACTTATCGGGTTTATAAAAGCGAAATGTGTTTGAATTAGATTCTGGATACTGTCTAATGAAATTTATAGCACGCATGGAGATGGCGCTATATCTACAGTGAGGAAAACGTCTGTTTAGAACATGTTGAAGCAACATCGGGCCCTTTTTATTTTTCAGTTGACGTGCGTTGAAAAGAAGAAGGAAATATTTTGACTCTAATATGAGCAGTTCCAGACCGCAAAGTTTGCTTTTCAGGCTCGCAATATGTGTGTGTTTCGTACCTGCTTGTAGTTATCAGACTCAAAACACATCCTACTGGTTCTTCAGCTTATAGTAAAACCCCAAATAGCGAAGGAGTCGGAAAATAGGTATATAGTAAGTTATATATATATATATGTTACAGACAGTTCGTTTGATAAACAAAATGTGCATTGAAGCAACATCTGTGCTGCCAGGACTCTTTGAAACGTGTGCTGGCCTACACTTCGATCTTGACACACTTCACGTCGTCGTCGTACGTGATTCGGCTTCACAGTGTTTTCACCTTCTCAAATATTGCTGAAGCTACGGAAGGCGTTCGCGTGAAGGCGTTCGCGCGCTCGTCCACCTCGAACGTCGACCAAGGCAGTGCATGGGCACACTTCGTTTCTGAAATCCCACAGAAAGTTGACCCCGAGAGTAGAAGTTTCGTCGATCATCACGAATTTGATTCAACGCACTCGCGTACTCCCACTGAGAAAACCACTGAACCCGCGAAGCCACCTTGCCGTCTGCTAGCAAGGAAAAACCATAGTCAAACCTTGTTACTTTCTTTTGTCATCTTTTTATAGTACTGGGACGATTGAAAAGAGTGTTCGTGATTAGATACTTAGATGACACAATGCTTATAAAATAATTATGTAGTTTTTAACAGGCAGTTTACAACCTAACGTCGAGCCCCAGTACGTTTGTTCATAACAAAAACCCTAGCAATAGGTTGTTTTGAGCAGAGCGCCATGTTGTGGCGTCATCACTTACGGTGTCAATTCTCGTTCTTTCGGTTTCATTGAAAGCCTCACTAAACTTGCCGCCGGCGTTTTCTTCGGACTGAAGTTACAACAAACAGGAAGCAAGAAACCTCCGAACAGGCTAGCCGCCGGTGTTCTCTTCGGACTGAAGTTACAACACATAAGAAGCGGGAAACCTCCGGACAGGCTATCTCCCTAAGAATATTCGCTACGAGGGGTGGATAGCGTTCTGTGTACGAGCTGTTTTTCGCCGAGGAGAAAAAGGACAATGAGGGACACGAAGGGGCCGGGCAGAACCCGAGAACAAAAGCGGTACTTTTTTGTGTGTGTGTGTGCTGAGCCTGGCATAGTTGCCCTGGTGTTGAAACGCAACTGACTTCGATAGTGGCCTAACTGGGGCCTAATAATCTTTTGCCCCAAAAGTTAGCTCTTGAAAGTGTACATTTTCTTGGCATATTTTCCTTGATTCACCAGGTAATTGCCATGGTGGTATACTTGAGCCAAAGATGCCACGTATGTACCGAACATAGAAGTAGAAAGCTTCTGGAGGCGTCATGACGCCACCAAAGGTGAATCCAGAAGGGAAAAGGGCATGTCCCACAAGAGCTGTTTTTGGTCATCGTTGAGGACGTGTCCTTCTAAACTTCTGGCTCCACATCTGGTGGCGTGATGTCGCCTCCAGAAGCTTCCTGCCTCCATGCTACCGAAGGACCTGAAGTGCAGCCTATATCCGACACTTGTTTCGTGGTTTAGGCCCAAAGATGCCGGATGACAGCCAAGTTACCAGCAGTAAAGCCTAACGTTGGTTCTTGTTTGGCGAATTAGGGCGAAGGTCCCCAGAATATCCCTAGCGAGGATCAAGTTTGGCTGTACCTCGGCTTCTTCGGGCTTCCTAAAGCCTTACATTTCCAGACAAAGAACAATTTTTTACTCCCCCAAAAATAGTGCTACAGGGGCAACAATACGCGTTTAGCAACAGCCATAAGACAATACAGCAATTAGAACGCATCCTGGTTTTCATGTTTGGTGACAAAACAATGCCACTTAAAAGCATAATGTGCTAAATATTATGAGGTTTCTATGTATAGACCAACACGCGGCCCTGACGTCACGCAGCTGCGGTGGCGCTGTCGACGGCACTGCACATGCGCAGACGCTTCACGGGAATTTGGGTTTCTGCGCACGCGCAGGGCCACACCGGGTGTGAGCCAACACGGGCTTGTTTTTAAACAGCGTGTCGCTCTATACAAGTATATGCGATGTTTATATTTGTGTTTATTTAAACTTTATTACTCTCATGCTGAGATCCAGGGCAATACCTTCCAGCATACATCATGTCTTAGGAGTGGGAGATATAGTGAGAGCGACTTGCGCGTTTTACGAATTATCCGAAGCTAATTTCCTTGCATGTTGCAGCAGGTTGCACCGACGTAAGAACGCCGAGCTCTGATTAGCTCTGATGAAGGAATAATCGGTAGACCTCAGCGCTAGCTGCCTTGATGTCTACCCAACATCTTTCCAATCGGAGCCAACCAGAACTCGCCTTTTTGACGTCAACGCAACCCCTGATCACGAAGCAGACGAACTTACGCTCCGCATTGCTTTTTCACTCAGAGGCCCCTTCACAGATCAGGGGGATGTACTGAAAGAACACGCAAAGCTGACGACCCGAATGTTGGCTCCCGTAGACCTGATAAAAAATATAAATATGTCAGCATCACAACATTTTTGCTCGGGCTAGAAAGGGAATCAGCCTAATATATATTATTTCTTTAAGCCTGAAATTGCAACTTGACCCCTCAAAGCTTATATCAATGAGCCAATAAACAAAGCTTGGTTCTTATACAAAATGTCATATCAGTCATCCTAGTGTCAAATATTAGAAATAAGTTTCAAGTTGAAGTGATATCGGTGTAACCGTAACCGCTTTTGTAAGTCTCTAAATCAGAGCGTGTGTAGTCGTCCAGATCTTTCGATCCCAACAAAGTTAACTATTTATTTACATACAGGGTGTTTTTCCTTTAAGTTTTAAAGATTTGTTTAAAAAAAGCCGTGAAAATTACACTTATGTGTAGAGCCCTGCGCGGATAACAGTTTGAGCATCCGCATCCGATCCGCATCCGCATACTTTGTATCCGTATCCGAACCGCATCCGCAAAATGTGGAACCATGTCGATGTTCTTGCTAACCACCAGAGGTTACGATTACATTTAGACTAGCGAAATCAGCGGAAATCACGCCGACCACGTTCTTCCCCGTCGCACGCGGAATCAGGAAACTTTCACCTGTGGCCCCTTAACTCTCCTGAAGTCTAAACGCCTAAAAAAAAAAAGGTCATAAAAATAAAAATAAAAAGTTCAGAAAGAGACGAGGAGAAGCAATGGTAGGAAGACAAAATCCTTCCTGTGATGTTACCGAGCGTACGCGGCCGCCTCGACGTTCACGGTGTTTCATGTCAGCCAGGGGCACATGCGCCGCTAAGTCGGAGTCCAAGGCCTGATCGGATCGACTAACGTGTTGTTTGAGAAAGATAGCGGCTGCAAGCGCCCAAATCGCCGTGGCGTCGTAACCGGACGAATATGAACTACCAGACTTTCTTGGCTAGAACTCTAAGCATACAAAAAAGAAACAGGCAATTTACGAGCTGCCTATGTGCGTGCGCCGCTTATTCCGAAACTTGCAAACCGTGGCGCCACAGGGTCGCGCTCGCTGTCGATCAGGGGCGGATTCAGAGGGGGGGGGGGGGCCCGGATGTCCTGACCCCCTTTTGATTTCTGCATGTGTAAAGGAGGGTGATGGGAGGGTGAGGGGTTCCTAAACATATGGTACGCTGACCAACACCTGACACGCCCCCCCCCCTTTCAGGAAATTCCTCCATCCGCCCCTGCTGTCGATCGAAGCATTTCTTTGATTTTGGTATCATGACCAGAGGGGAGGTTTCTTTCACTTTCTTGAGATTTGTGCGTTTGAGGTTTTCTTTGCCGGAGAAAGTTTTCACGCCTTTCCTGCCAAAGAACGAGCTTTCTCGGGACGATTGATGCCCTGCATTCTTTACTTTTCTTTTTCTATAGATAGCATTTTTGCCGAGATGAAATGGACTCATAGGCGTAGACTACGGGGGGGGGGGGGGGCGGGGGGCGGGGCATCGGGGCTCGTGTCCCCCCTAATGAGATCCGGGAGGGGCGGACCCCCCCCCCCAATGCCATGATCCTGAGAGAGACGCTGTTTACGCGAAATGTGATGAGCTTCTCGTAATGACATGTAAACAAAATAACCCCACGTCGCCTTTATTGACAAAATACATGGGAAATGGAATCCCAGCGTGCTTTTGTTAGCTTCAATCTCCAGTTCTCGCGAAAAGGTTACGCGGTATCGATCACTTTTACGTGAATGAGTGCCACCGGGCAAACATTTAGATCCGGATCCGCGGATTTCCGCATCCGCAGCCCTGACATCCGCATCCGATCCGCAATCCGCCAAAATCCGTGTAATTTTAACCCGCATCCGCCAGCTTACTGCGAATATCTCCGGATATCCGCGGATAATCCGCGGATATGCAGAGCTCTACTTGTGTGGCTTGTGGAGTTGAGCCATATGGCCAGGGGGACATTATGTGAGCGCCTAATCTTTGCGATAAGTCGGCAAATTAATTGAAATTCGTTAATTAACTTTCTCAATAGTGAAAATTGACACATCGTTCCAAACGGGAACTTACTGAGCGCCATCGAAAATCAGTAAATCAACTCTTTTTAAAACGACTCAGGGAAGTCTCGGGGGCGCATCAAGTTACCACTCGTGCAGCAGGCGCAAAGCTAGTAGTGGTGGCGGAACGCGATGTTAATATAATCATCCACGTTCCGCAACCGCTAACTTGTACCTACTCCACGAGTGGTAACTTTAGTGTACTACTACGCTTCTCACGCGCTAAATGTCTTTCTTAAAATGTCTGATTTAGTGGTTTTCGAAGACGCTCAGCAAGTTTCTCATTGGAACCATAAGTCTTTTTTCAATAATTGAAAAGGTAATTAACAATTTTTAATTAATTAGCCGACTGATTCTTACGATTAGCTCCTTACAATATCTCCCCTGGAAGTGTAACTCACCTGCACAAACCGCATAAGTGTAACTTTCATGGCTTCTTTTCAACAAATCTGTAAAGCCTAAAAAACAAAACAAACATCCTGCATATACAAGATTGCTTAATATGAGGGCCACACACACACAAAAAAGGGTATATCCTTACACTTGATGTCACATATAATATACTCCAAAACTTCAGTTCGACGTATACAGCTCACTGACGTTGAACCAACGGTACCAACATTCACAAGTGACTTGATACCCGATGTTGTAGACTTTCGTAAAATAGTTAATGTACTAATATAAGCTGTTGGGCTAGTTGTCTTTGCGCTACATTATTATCATAGTTAATGTACGTCTGACTGAGTAAAAAAATGTTTTCTTATTGGATTTACAAAAAACTCAATGTTTTTTGTTTTTTGTTTTAGGTTTTGATGTATACTTTAGTTCTTTAATATGTTACATCCCACCGTCATCAAGCCTCTAGCAAAAGTTAGGGCCGTCAGCTTGGCGTCAGTGGGCTGCACGTCGAACTGAAATTTTAGTGTGTCTTATATGTGACAAGGGGTGTAATGGCTACACCCTTTTCTTTTTAGGGTACAGATCGTGGATCCTGTTTTGCTCCGCGATGCACGAGAAACCTCACGGTAGGTGCACCGCCATATGCAACAGTTCTAATAGCTAGACGTGTATTAAAATATACTTGCATGTATGTATCCTTACGAGTTACGATAGTCTCTCGATTGTGTCTTTCTATCGACCATTTTACTAAAGGGGCGAGATAGAAGAGGAGAAAGGCTACTGGCGCTTTCCCCTGCTAGGAGTTAGAAAGAGTAAAAGTCTCGGATGGGAAGGCTTCACCGGTGTTTGGTTGCATGCATTTCCCGAACTTCGTTCGCGCTTTCTCTCTGTTTTAAACTCCCAAACTTAATTAGAGCCACGGACTTGGATAGTGACACTCGCCCGGTTATCGAGACACCATTGCCGGTTACAGGGTGCGCGAATTACGACAGAAAGCGTCGAATGCTGTCCGAGGACCTATGTAGCTTGCACTGGAATCCAGCCAAGACGAGTGCGGCTGCAATGGCTTTAAGCTCCATCGCTATGACCCCGATCTCCGGCGCAGTGGGTTGCGTCCGTAAACCCGAAAATACTTTTCCCCAACGCCATCCTCTCTGACTGTGATCGGAACATTTTTTTGAATGGAGCGCGCACCGCACTTAACGCTCCTACCTTCGATGAAGATGGGAAACGCTCGCAAGGTGCGTGCTATTTTTCTTCAAATAATTGCTATTTCAGCTAACTTTTTATAACGGAATTTGTCCTGAATGTTGATATATTGAAGTGGTGATACTGACTTGAGTTTGTAATCTACAACATTTAGTTGGAGGCTCATTTCCGCTGCCGGGTGTGGCTGGAAATTCTAGAAATTTAGTTCTCTTGATTTTCCTGAATCGCAATCTCCTGCGCTATACCAGAGAGCCAAGAACTTTTCTTGACCGTCACAACGCAACTAGATTATTCTTATTTTGAAAATTAGTACACAATGTAGCTGGAAAGAAATCTTCAATTTCTGTTTGCTGAAAATTGAAACAAATTCAGGCTTCGATGTTTATAAATGTCGAAACATGCTCAAACATCGGTGTTTATAAACGTTTTATTTGTGGACCCCGTGCCAACGTGTGTGTCTTTAGTCGTGAGCTAAAAACAGCAAAGTCAAGATAGGCCTACTGACGGAGCGAATCGTTCAATGATTCAGCGATTCAAAATCGATGCATGAGCGTGTTTCAACTTTCAGCAACAGAAACTTAAGATTTGTTTCCAGCTACATTCTGTACAAAAAAAACCTGGTCGCGTTGTGACGGTCTTTATAGGTTCACGGCTCTCTGGTATCGGGCAGGAGATCGTGATTCAGGAAAACAGACAGATCTAACTATTTGACAATTTCAGCCACACTCGGCGGCGGAAATGAGCCTTCACTAGGTGTGGTAGATATTGCCAGCGGGCGCAGCTGACCAAGCAGGCGTGACGCCCGTGGCATAGCGGATTTCCGCGCTTGACCTTCGACGCAGAAGGCGAGGGTTCGATTCCTGGGAGTTCCGCGTAATTTATTTATACCTTTCAGTTTAATGTTCTGGTGAATTCGAGAACATCGTTGTTTATTCTAGGCCCGAATGTTCTACGCGTCGAACATTCTAAGCCGATTATTCCAGAAGCCCACGCGTGTACATAAGAAGCTTCGCGTGGCGAGCCAAAGTCAGTTTCGCCCCAGTGTTCGACTCTGCTCTTTCGCCGACTTCGACGCCCGCGACGCTCTACTGTTATCTTTTGTTTCCTCTTTATTTTTGGGCACAAGTTCGCCAGATTAAACGTTTAGTTTACTCAGTTATTCACCGCCTCATCACTTGTCATTCGTGACATTTTGGTGGAGGTGCTGGGTACCGCATTTTATGCCCGTGAACCGTACCCCTCCGAAGACATCCCTGCCAAGTGAAGTGCTCAGGCCCGGAAGGGTACCCTACGCAGAAGACGCCGACGCCCAAGCAAGCCGCCGCACCGAAGTCCAACTCCCGGACATCCGGACCCTTGCTGCAGAAGCCGAAGAAGAAGCTCGCGACGATGACCACCCTGCCCGTCGTCGTCCTGCCGTCGCTCCGCGGACGCCTACTCCTTTCCTCGGCGAGACCTACGAGGACGTCGAAGACTGGATCAACCAGTACGAGCGCGTGGCTCGCCACAAGGGGTGGAGCGACGAACAGTGCCTGCAGAACCTATATTTCTCGCTTGGGGGAACTGCAAGGCACTGGTTCGAAAACCACGAAGCTTCTTTGACTTCATGGAAGCTTTGCAAGAACGAGCTGACACGAACGTTCGCCTATAAACATCGAAGAAAGAGGGCCGAAGATTTGCTGCAGTCCAGGACCCAGGGCCCCAATGAGAGCGTCACTAGTTTTGTAGAAGACGTCCTGCGCCTAAGCTCCCGCGCCGACCCTCAGGCCACCGAGGAAAGGAAGCTGCGCATTCTGATGCGCGGCGTGAAGGACGACATCTTCGGTGGACTCGTACGCAACCCACCGACAACCGTTCAAGAATTCGTCACCGAGGCGACGAACATGGAGCGTGCCGTACTTGCAAGGGCAACCCACTACCAGCGGCATCCCGGCGTAGCTGCCCCCTTGCCATCGGGATTCAACCACGGCTCCAGCCTGACTGAAGTTCGCGAAATAATTCGCGACGTCGTCCGAGAAGAGCTCAGGAAGCTCCTGCCTGCTGCCAACCAACCTGCTTCGCTGTCAATAGCCGTAGCTGTCCGCGAAAAAGTTCAGCGGGCAATTCAACCAGAGGCTCCTGCCACTGTAGTGCGGCAACGCCTGGAGGTGGCGTTGCCGAAGTGGACCGAAGCAAAGAGCCTCCAAGAACGACGGAGCGCTCCCACTCTCCCGACGCTTCGCATCACATTGACGCGCCTGCATCGGTGTCCAACAACTTAAACGTCATTATCGACGGCCACGACGCATCGGCACTCGTGGACACCGGAGCAGACTACTCAGTCATGAGTGGGAGGCTCTCTCGCCGCCTGCGAAAAGTTACGACGCCATGGGGAGGACCACAACTCGAACCGCCGGAGGACACCTTATCACGCCTGTAGGAAGTTGCACTGCTCGCGTCGAAATTCACGGCGAAACGTGCCCTGTGAAATTCGTCGTTTTAAAAGACTGTTCTAGAGATGTCATTCTCGGCATGGACTTTCTGTGTGAATACGGCGCCGTCATCGACCTGGGAGAGAACAGATTGACGCTGCGGAAGCCTGTTCCACCGGCAGAGGAACCCCAACAGCGCCAGCCGCCGTCCGAGTCGCCGCCGACCACGTGAACCTGCCGCCGCGATCAAGTGTTGTCGTACCCGTCGTGACCGATACAGCTACCTGCGGCGAAGTTGTCCTGGAAGGCAACCTTCAATTGCTCTGGGGAGAGGAATCTGCGTTGCAAGAGGAGTGGCTAAACTTCAGGATGGGCGCACCGTGGTCGTCGTGACGAACTTCCGACAAGAAACGAAAAACCTCGCGAAAGGTGCCGCTGTGGGCCAGGTCAAGGAACTTCGAAACTCCGCCGAAATCGCCGCGATCGCTGACGAATCATCGCCACCGCAGCAAGACATTGCGCCGCCAGCGCAGCTCGACATCGACCCGAAGCTTCCAGGCCCGAAACGACGACAGCTGATTGACCTCCTCGCCGAAAACAGCGACTGCTTCGCGAAGTCATCGAAGGTGCGCCAAACCGCCGTTGCGAAGCATCGGATCGTTACCGAGGACGACGCGCTCCCTGTGCACCGATCGCCGTACAGAGTCTCCGTAAAAGAAAGGGAGGTCATTCAAGAGCAAGTGCAAGAAATGCTGAACGATGACATCATCCAGCCTTCAAGCAGTCCATGGGCCTCTCCAGTCGTGCTTGTCAAGAAGAAGAACGGAACGCTTAGGTTCTGCGTGGACTACCGACAGTTGAACGCGGTAACGAAGAAAGACGTCTATCCACTCCCCGCATCGATGACACGCTAGACCGGCTGCGCCACTCCCGGTACTTCCCATCGATGGTTCTGAAGAGCGGTTACTGGCAGATCGAAGTCGACGAACGGGACCGAGAGAAGACAGATTTTGTCACGCCGGATGGGCTGTATGAGTTCAAGGTGATGCCCTTCGGACTATGCACGGCGCTGGCAACTTTCCAGCGTGTCATGGACACCGTACTGGCAGGACTGAAGTGGCAGAGCTGTCTTGTCTACCTTGACGACGTCGTTGTATTTTCAAGTGACTTCGACGAGCACTTGCGACGACTCCGAGCTGTCCTCCAAGCCATACAGACCGCACGATTCACCCTTAAGCCGTCCAAGTGCCGGTTCACCTATGACGAACTGAAGTTCCTAGGCCACGTAGTTAGTAATGACGGCGTGCGCCCAGACCCCGAGAAGACTCGCGCCGTTGCGGCATTTCCAGCGCCTTCAGACAAGAAGGCCGTGCGAAGATTCCTTGGACTTTGTGCCTACTATCGACGCTTCGTCCGCGATTTCGCAAGAATTTCCGCACCGCTCACAAAACTTACGAAGGACGCCGATAAGTTCGAATGGGCCGAGGAGCAGCAGCACGCATTCGACGAGCTGAAGCAACGACTCCAGACTCCTCCGGTTCTTGGACACTTCGATCAAGACGCGGAAACCGAGATTCATACGAACGCAAGTAACGAAGGGCTTGGCGCGGTACTGGTTCAAGTGCAAGAAGGCACCGAGCGAGTCATCGCCTACGCAAGTCGGACACTGTCCAGAGCGGAGAGAAATTACTCCACGACTGAAAAAGAATGTCTTGCGGTCGTCTGGGCCATCACGAAGTTTCGCCCGTACTTATACGAGGGTCCTTTCCGCGTTGTCACGGACCACCACTCGCTCTGCTTGCTTGCGAACCTAAATGACCCTTCAGGACGTCTCGCTCGATGGAGCCTCCGACTGCAGGAGTTCAACATGACTGTGGTCTACAAGTCAGGCCGCAAGCACAGCGACGCCGATTGCGTGTCCAGAGCCCCTGTCAAGACATCCTCCGGTAGCAGCGACGACGATGACGACGAGTGCTTTCTAGGCGCGGTGAACACCAACGACATGGCGCGACGTCAAAGAGACGATCCTGAGTTGCGCGACCTAATCGAGCACCTCGAAGGACGAGGGGTACTATCCCCCGTGTCTTCTTGAGAGCCCTGCCGACTTTCGTCCTCCGAAAAGATGTCCTTTACAAGGAGAACTTCGGCGACAACAGCTCGCCATGGCTGCTGGTAATCCCTGCCGACCTTAGAGGGGAGATCTTCCAAGCCTGTCACGACGACCCAACGGCTGGGCACCTTGGCTACAGCAGGACACTCGCCAGGATTCGAGAAAAATACTACTGGCCAAGGCTACGGAAGACCGTTCACCTCTACACCCGTTCATGCCACGAGTGTCAGCGACGCAAGAAACCGCCGACGAAGCCGTCAGGACTTCTGCATCCGATTGCTCCCCCATC
This sequence comes from Ixodes ricinus, assembly GCA_037355805.1. Taxonomy (NCBI): domain Eukaryota; kingdom Metazoa; phylum Arthropoda; class Arachnida; order Ixodida; family Ixodidae; genus Ixodes; species Ixodes ricinus. The sequence continues at coordinate 160,120 of JAZHYW010066816.1, forward strand.
TACGCCGTTCCAGCAGATCGGAATGGATTTACTTCGGCCTGTTCCCGCCGTCAACATCGGGAAACCGCTGGATAATTGTCGCCACAGATTATCTGACACGGTACGCCGAGACGAAAGCCCTTCCATCAGGTACGGCTGTTGAAGTCACCAAGTTTTTCATCCAGTCCATTGTCCTCCGGCACGGCGCCCCCGAAGTCCTCATTACCGACCGTGGATCATCGTTCATGGCCCAGCTGATGCAGGAGATCCTTCGTCTCAGTGGTACCGGCCACCGTCGAACCACTGCGTACCATCCGCAGACAAATGGACTAACAGAACGGCTAAACAAAACCATCGCCGACATGATCTCAATGTATGTCGACGTAGAGCACAAGACTTGGGACGAGGTGTTACCCTACGTCACATTTGCTTACAACACGGCGGTGCAAGAGACTACAGGAGTAACACCGTTTCAGCTGGTGCATGGCAGAAAAGTGTCGACCATGCTCGACGCAATGCTACCCCACGAACCAGCTGACGATGGGATACCCGACGCCCAGGTGGTTGCTCAACGAGCCGAAGAAGTTCGCCAGCTCGAGTGACTCCAAATTCAAGATCAACAACGTTTAGACGCTACCCGGTACAACCTTCGCCGAATCGACGTTCGCTTCAAGCCCGGAAACCGTGCGTGGGTTTGGACCCCGACACGACGTCGCGGTCTAAGCGAGAAACTCCTGAAGCGCTACTTCGGACCCTACAAAGTGCTTCGCCGACTCGGGGACCTGAACTACGAGGTGATGCCCGACGGAACACGGACTTCATCACGCCGCCCTCCACGATCGGAAGTCGTCCACGTCGTGCGCGTCAAGCCGTATTTCGCACGATAAGACTGTGAACTGTGATCTCGTGCAACGCTCAATAGGATTGTTTTGCCAGCCTCAGTATTTTCCCATTCTTTCGTTTGTCTTGCTCTGTTTTGTTGCCTTCCACGTGGCATCGAGACGATGCCTTTTTAAAAGGGGGAGTAATGCCACGCGCGTCAGTGAGCATGCGCGTGCGTGGCCGAGTGGTTACCGCGCTTGACTTTCGTGCGGAGGCCCAGGGTTCGATTCCTGGGAGTTCCGCGTATTTTATTTATACTTTCAGTTTAATGTTCTGGTGAATTCGAGAACATTGTTGTTTATTCTAGGCCCGAATGTTTTACGCGTCGAACCTTCTATGCCGATTATTCCAGAAGCCCACGCGTGTACATAAGGGACTTCGCGTGGCGAGCCAAAGTCAGTTTCGCCCCAGCGTTCGACTCTGCTCTTTCCCCGACTTCGACGCCCGCGACGCTCTACTTTTACCTTTTGTTTCCCTCTTTATTTTTGGGCACAAGTTCGCCCAATTAAACGTTTAGTTTACTCAGTTATTCACCGCCTCATCACTTGTCATTCGTGACAATATAAACTCGAGTCAGTGTCACCACTTCAAAAATAGTAATATTATTAGATAAATTCAGTTACAAAAGTTGCAAGCTGTAACACAATGGTGTTTCAGCTTGTAACGTTTTGTAACTGTAACCGAGAAAACTTGCATGCACCTTGCGAGCGTACGCCGTGTTCACCGGCGGTACAGCGTTCGGTGCACGCTCCATTCAAAAAATGTTCCGAGAACATTCGAGATTATGGCATTGAGGAAAAGTCTTTTCGGTTTACGGACGCAACCTACTGCCGCCGGAGATCGGGGTCGGAAAGCGATGGAGCTTAATGACATTGCACCCGCAATTGCTGGATCTCGTGCGAGCTACATAGGTCCTAGGGCAGTATTCGACACTTTCGATTGTTATACGGGCACCCTATAACCGAGAAATGATGTCCCGATGAACGGGGGACTGTCGCCATCCAAGCCCGTGGCTTTAATTAGGTTTAGGCGTTTAAAACAAAGAAAGCGCGAACGAAGATCGGGTAATGAATACACCCAACACCGACGAAGCCTCTCATCCGGGACTTTCACTCTTTCATACTCCCCAGCAAGGGGTAAGCCGTGGTAGCCCTTTCCCCTCTTCTATCTTGCTTTCAAAATGGTGCTACCTACGATAAAACGGTCTATATTAAACTGGCTGTCGTATTTTGGGAAATTCATGGTCTGATGGCCTGATGGTGCGATGGTTTGATGGCTTAATGGTATGATGGTTGGATGGCCTGTCGTATTTTGGGATATTGATGGTTCGGTGGTCTTATGGTGTAATGGTCTGTCGTGTTTTGGGACATCTGATGGCCAAATAGTTTGATGGTCTGTTAGTCTGTATGTATTTCTCATCACACAAATGTACCGGCAGAAGACAAACATTTAATTACAGTCAATATGCCCGCTATTATTCCAAAAAGAAACATCCGAAGCGTTAGGTACTTTCCGGGGTCCCCGTAGAAACATGAAAGCAGAGTCTGTATTTTGTGTATGTCATGGTATTATTTTTATTTAGAAATGATTGAACATTGAATTACAAAACTGCAGAAACAAAACAGAAGGGAAAATGCGCTTAGTGCATTTACTACTTTCGAGACTCCACGACGCGCAGCAACTTCATCGGTGTCCGTTCCGGGGCTATGTGCATTCTGTCCCCATTGCCCATGCTGGGCATAACGGTGTAGTGCGACAGCGTGCAATACACTAAGCCTAGTATTAGAGGAATTCCGGCTTTGTAAACGTTTGTCCTCGCTAACATTTAGTTTACTGTACACGTACGCCTAGTAAATGTATTTTCTATCAAGCAAACTGCGTTTTTTGGCATGTTCTCTGCCACTTAGATTGTAAACATGATCTACTTTAGATACAAAGCGGATCAACAGATTGTTTCACCAACGGATAATAAAACAGTTTAAAACAAAACTGTGCTTGCATAACACACCTGAGACTATAAGAAAGTGCCTTCGTTACCTTTGGAGTATCCAAGGACAATTCTTGAGGCGGATTCTTTCCGATTGATCACCCTGTTATCCAGCTATGCCTCTGTCAGCTTTCCACACCATATGTAATTTAAGCGTGCGCGACGATGGGAGGTCATAGGCGCCTTCTCTCGGCCACTACTTGAACCTCCCGTATTTCCACTACCGAAAAATGTCATAAAAAGCTCCATAAGCCTTTTTGCTTTCTGATGGTCTATCGGGATATCCTGATGGTCTAACCCGGGCAACATCAAAACGTTTCGATGGTCCGACAGTCACCAAAAGAAACGTTTTGACGGTCTCTGAGATACAAACAATAGATTTTAATGGTCCATCACCCATCATCAGGAAATGTTTGTTGGTCTATCAAGCACCATCAAGTAAGCCTGTCGGACCATCATATAACCCTGATCGGCCATCAAGAAGGTCTGTTGGGCCATCAGATAAGGTTTGTCGGACCATCAAGAAGGTGTGATTGTCCTCCAAGAAGGTATGATGGGCCGCCAAGAACGTGTGATTGTACATCAAAAGTCTGATGGGCCATCAAAAGGTCTGATGTGCCATCAAGGAAGTTTTATGGGCCATCGAAAATTTCTGATGGTCTTTCCAATGGGGATACGAACGTTGGGACAGTAGTATCAACCACCCAAATGCCAACTACACACTGTGATCGCAAGTAAACACGGTATTTTATAATTAGGTGAAATATATCACTGCCTATTTTTGTTTTCTGTGGTCTTCCTTTTTTCAGAAAACTCTACCCTTATAAAACAGCCGGCTTGCTTCTTCAAAATGAAGGACACTGGTTTTCCGCCACTTATCAGATCGTAATCACAATCAACAAAAACAGTTTTCAAGGAACCTTGCTTTTCGGCTCCTCACCGTTTTTTATTTCCTGCTTTCTGACGTCCAACGTTTTTCAGATACTTTGCTAAACACCTGGTTTGCAGGCCCTCTGGTCCAAGTTTCCGGTAACCAAGCTCTCTATTTTTTAAAGTTTTATATACTGCGCTGTACACCTAGAGCGAAGACCCAATTTCA